>JANAVB010002600.1:3766245-3802764 GCA_029216955.1 Iris pallida
AAGCTCAGTTGTAGACTCCTCTATAAGTGTGATGTGAAGCGGTTGTCTCTGTCTGAAATGATGCTCGTGGACACTCCGTGAATCTACACGATCTGACGCATGTAGAGGTCTGCAAGCTTCTCGATCGATAACCCTACCTTAAACGGAATGAAGTGAGCGGATTTCGTCAATCTGTCCACGATAACCCAAATAGCATCCTTGCCACCGAGCGTACGCGATAAACCAGAGATGAAATCTATGGTTATGTGTTCCCACTTCCACTCCAGAATAGGTAAAGGCTGGAGTAATCCCGCTGGTATCTGGCGCTTCGCCTTCACTTGCTGGCACACAAGGCATCTAGAAACGAATCTGGCAACCTCTCATTTCATCCTATACCACCATACATACTCCCGTAGATCCTTATACATCTAGGTAGATCCAGGATGAATAGAATACTACGACTAGTGAACCTCCTGCATAGCCTCCTCTAACAAATCCTTGGGCACACACAACTGGTTTTCGTGCCTCAGGGATCCATCCTCTACAATAGTGAAGTCGTCGAGCAATCCAGTCTCTGCCTGGCCTCTGAGATATCGGAGTCCCCTATCTAGAAACTGGGCCTCCTTGATCTTCTCTAACAGTCCTGACTGTATCTGCATGTGCATCAACTGCCCTCCAACTCCTGGAAGAACAATCTCAATCCCCAGACTCTCAAGATCCTCTAGAAGGTATCGGTCCATGGTAAGGAACATAACAACAAGATATCGACTAAGAGCATCTGCTACCACATTCGCCCTCCCAGGATGGTATTGTAGATTAATGTCTAAATCCTTCATGAGTTCCAGCCACCTTCGCTGCCTCATATTCAGTTTCTTCTGAGTAAAGACATACTTCAGGCTTTTGTGGTTCGTGAAGATGTCCACTCTCTCTCCATACAAATAGTACTTCTACAGTTTCAAGACAAAAATGACTGCTGCAAGCTCCAAGTCATGTATAGGGTAATTATTCTCATGAGGCCTTAACTGTCTATAAGCATAAGCAATGTCCCTCTTGTTCTGCTCAAACAGACATCCCAAGCCTTTTTCTGATGCATCACTGTAGATGACTAATCCTCCAGATCCGGATGGCAAAGCTAAAACTGGCGCTGTAGTGAGTCTTCTCTTCAATTCTTCAAATGCTGACTGGCAGGTGTCGTTCCAGATGAACTCCTCGTCCTTCCGCGTAAGCTTTGTCATTGGCTCTGCTATCTTGGCAAAATCTTTCACGAACTTCCTGTAGTAACCTGCTAGCCCCAGGAAACTACGAATCTCTGCTACTGACTTGGGAGTTGTCCATGCTTCTACAGCTTCAATCTTTTTAGGATCTACAGAAATTCCCTCTCTAGTCACCATATGCCCCAAGAACTCCACTCTGTCCAAGAAACACTCGTACTTCGAGAGCTTCCCGTACAGCTTCTCCTTCTGCAGAATCTTCAAAATAATCCGCAGGTGCTCCACATGCTCCTTCTCGGTCTTCGAATAGATCAGAATGTCGTCAATAAAGACTACAACAAACTTGTCCAAATACTTATGGAAAACCTTATTTATCAAGTTCATAAACACTGCTGGAGCATTTGTGAGTCCGAACGGCATCACCAAGAATTCATACTGGCCGTAGCGGGTATTGAAAGCTATCTTCGGAATATCCTGCTCCCGAACCTTCATCTGATGATACCCCGACCGAAGGTCAATCTTGGAAAAGACCTTAGCTCCACTAAGCTGGTCAAACAACTCATCTATCCACGGCAACGGATATTTATTCTTGATGGTGATGTTATTGAGTGCATGATAATCGATACACATTCTAACAGTCCCATCCTTCTTCGGCACGAAGGGTACCAGTACTCCCCAGGGTGAAGCACTGGACCGAATAAAACCTTTGCCTTCCAACTCATCTATCTGGGCCTTCAACTCTGCAGCTTCCTTCGGGTTGATCTTATAGCAATGCTGGGACTTCGGTGCTGATACGGGCACTAAGTCGATACTGAACTCCATATCTCGATCTAGCAGCAATCCTGGCAACTTCTCGAGGAATACGTCGAGAAACTCTACAATCAGCGGGTGCGGCAACTTCTGGTCTTCTGCAACTGCTCCAAAGTAGACTCCCTCTGGCCTCTCTGTATTTCGTTTGCTGATCTCGAACGGTAGAACTCCAGGCGGGCTAAAAATCACCTTTCCTTCATGGCAGTCTATTACAGCAAACTGTTCACTCATCCAGTCGATGTCGAGCCCTATATCAAATCCGGACAATGGCATCACTAGAAGTCAAGCCCTAAGCTCCCTCCCAGCTATAGTGATAGGGCAATCAACCATCTCACTAACTGGCATTGCCCCTCCTCCTATCATAATCCGACAGTTCTTCCTAGTGGGCTTAGGTGTGAAGCCATGTCTATGGAGAAACTCATATGATACAAAGCTATTTGTTGCTCCAGAATCAAACAATACAATGGCAGGAAAAGAATGTAAAAGGATAGAACCTGTAATCACATCTGGAACTGTCTCATCTTCCTCAACTGCGGCTATGACGTAAGCATGTCCCTGCTGTGGTGGTCCCCTCTGCTGCTGATGTTGTGCAAAATGCTGCTGCTGAGTAGGTAAAGCCAGAACCCTCTGTGGTGCAGCTGGTAGTGCTCTGGGTGGTACAGGTGGTGGTCCTTCAGCGCCTCGAGGTCCTCCTGTCAGTCGAGTTACAGCCTGTGGGCAGTCCCTCATATGATGTGCGTCTGATCCGCAAAATAAGCATAGCCCAAGCCTCTTGCGGCATTCGTCAAAGTAGTGTCCTGGCCGGTAACAGAAAGCGCAAGTAGCTGCCTGCTGCTGTCTCTGTGGCGGATGTGCAAGAACTCTAGCTGGACGATGATGCTGCTGTACCGGCTGCTGTGACCTCGCCTGAATCTGAGTCCTCTTTGTCGGTGTCTGGAAGCTGCTGCTGCCGATGTCCCGGTCCCTCTTCAGCTTCGGATCTGCCTCCTTCTCCACAGCCTGAGCAATCATGAGGATGCTCGTATAAGTCGTCGTCTGGCTGATCGCCACTGTATGCCGTAACTCTCTGGTGAGGTCCTTCTTGAACCTCCAAGTCCTATCCTCTGGTGTACTAACTAGGCTCTCCGCGAACCTGCTGAGTCGGGTGAACTCTGATGTGTACTCTGCCACCGTTTGTTCTCCTACTGTAATACCTCGAACTGCATCCAAAGCTCATCTTGCTCCACGTCGGGGAAGAAGTTCTCCTTGAACAGAGTTTTGAAGTCTGCCCAAAGAACCTGGGGCGCAGCTAAATGAGGCTCCTCTCGGTACCAAGCTCTGGCGAGATCAAAAAGTCGCATGCTCACAACTTCCACCTTCAGGTCATCCGGGATCCTCGCCATCTTCAGTGTCCTCTCAGCATTTTCCAGCTACTCATCCGTATATACAATCCTCTCATGACCCCAGAAATCTATCGGACAGAGGTTCTGGTAGTCTCTGGCAGTCTTCGGCCTCGGTGCTGCTGGTGTTGGAGGTGCTACCGGTGCTGGTGCTGCCGGCTCTCGGGTCTTGAGTGCATCCACGACTGTCACTCGGAACTGTGTGGCCTGGTGGTTCCAAGCCTCCATGAACTGCTGGAACATAGCCATCACCTGAGCGCCGTCGAACATTATCATCGGGGGTAGTGAAGGAAAGATAGGAGGTGGTGGCAGAAGCTGCTCTACCGGAACGTCTGGTGCAGACTGTCCCGAACTGCCTGCAACTCTGAGCTGATCTGCGATCTTCTTCGTATTGACCATCCTGCAACAAAAGAAAACTTCGTGATTGATAAAAAACTAATAAATATAAATGTTTATATAATATCCATATACCCGATGTACCCGATTTCCTGTGTTGTGATTCAAGCTTTCCTAGTTTAATCAAGTCCCCCAATAGTACACTAATACCTAGGTACTATTAGGATAGACCTGGATGGACCACCACTAAAAATATGTTACAACCCACTCCCGAATAATCGAACACGAGTCGGACACGTCCAGCCTACGTTGGAAGACTCAACGTAGTAAGCTGTACCAATCTTAGGAAAACTATGAGTCCGGATAAGAATGAATATAAACCACAGCATCTATAATATCGAATCCCAGAATCAAAGTACATGTCTAAGAGTTATTACATTCATCTAGCTAAAATAAGTCTGACTATCTCAAGTACAATAGAATATAAACTGCTAAGGGTAAGATGCTAGGCTTCCTCAGCCTCTAAGTCCAGAGCAACTCCAGCTGGCTCTACTGCATCTGTAGGCTCACGGCTGTAGTAAGTGTCACACAGAGCCTCCATCTTACCTGCAACATATCCTAGTCAGGAGCGGAGTAAAGTACAGTTCTAGGTAATGAATAAGAACATCATGATATGGAACTGAGTACAGGAGAACATGAAATATAAAGTACATAAAAGAACATGAAAGTACGGAATGTAAGTACAGAAAATAAAGTATAGGAATGTAACCATGAACCTGAAGTACAAGACATGACATGTGCTCAATATTTGAAATACAACTAGCCTATGTGACCGGCTGGGGTGAGTACAGGAATATGTATAGGAGTACAAGAATATCGGTACGTCTTAGGACCCGCGTGCACGATGCGAGGCCTAAGCTATCTACATAAATATAGTAACCGAGTTTGGTCACATATCTAGTGTATTTTCCCTCCTGACACAAGTAAGTACAAGAACAGAAAAGTACAAGGGTACAAGACATCGTGTTATGACGTGTCACAAAAAAGTACAAGATATGTAAATGCACAAAAACCATAGAACAGTACTTGCCTTGCTCCGGGTGCTCAAGGGTAGGAAGTAGGGCTGAATGTCCTCCTATTTTTGTATAGTTGGATTAGGATTTAAACAGAGATATTTGTTTTATCTAAGCTATTTTATTTAGTGAATACTACTATTTTATAACATAGTTGCTGAAATCATATAATGAATTCCTTAGACTATTTGCTACTCATCATACAAGTTTTTCAAGAATTAAATTTGAAACAATTACTACTTAGTTTCTATAACTGCACATTGATTATGGACTATCAATATCGTGCATCAAATTGGTATGCTAGTCCAGCCCCTTATTAGACAATAAGAAGCCCATGCTCTGGTTCTGTGAAAATAAGCTTAGCTCATTCAAGCAGCTATCACTAGTACTTACTTTCAACTACCCATAAATGAACACTTCACATGTAGTCTTTTCTTCTTCATCTCCTAGACTGCATGGTACCCTACTCTTGTCAGCCAAGCCATCATGCTACTCGAATATGGCAGTGCAAAAGCTTCTTGGAAGAACATGAGACCACAAGTTCCAACTGTCCAGAGGACAAAACCAACACACACAAACAAAATACCCATTTCCAACCAATCCTCATTCTATACTCTATCATCAGGTCATTTAAGACTTTAGAAAAGAGAGTTAAAAAATACCATACTTTAAATCAAAGCTCAACAAGGAAATCTATAGAACTTCCCCCTTAAAGCAATTTAGTTCACTCAAGGTAAACTTCACAGAACGAAACAAAGTTCCAATGTTCATCACCATGAACCTACTGCCTCAAAATTAATGGTTATAGAACCATTCTAACCAGTTCTCAGAACACACACACATCATCTCTAACATAAACCAGATATCATACAAAAATATAAAATTGAATTCAAATAAGACTCCCGCCCTGTTCTTCACTTGAAGTGTGCACCCGAATTTTCCAGGAACATCATCGAACATGAGTTGACACCCCACACGAGTAGACACGAACCTACTTCAATTGGAGCAGACTCAACGCACATCCGACCCAAACCCGACTCATGAAGCAACCACAACACAGAGAAATTACAATGACATCTTAGCATATAAATAAACAAAAGAGTCTAAAACAGAATTTACCTGAAGAATTGTTCCAGATTAAGACACGATTCTGCAATACGACCAAAACTCTAGATCTCCAGATTCACTGCAGTGTTCAAAGATAAATTCGAACAGATTTGAAAGGAAATAGAATTTCAAAACAAAGATCCAAGAATTTATGAGAAGGTTTCAAAATCAAAATACCTCAATTAAATTTCTTATCAAAAGCAAAATTCGTTCCGATCCACGATCATGAATTGCTCATCACGAATTATCAAAAAAGAAGATCAATAGTTAAACTGCTAGATCTCAAACAGATCCTTCACTTGTCGCGGATCAATAATAGATCGGCTAAAACAAATGAAGCATTAGATCGGACTTACCAGAGTTGTGTTCGTGCTTGGTATTTGAGTTTAAAGGCGTGATCGAGATCAACTGGAGAGTTTGCTACTGAAATTCAATATTACGAGGAGAATTAGATCAACAATGCTTCTCCGAATTATTAGAGAAAGCTCGAAGATGGAACCTACCAAAAATCTCGCTCGATCGGGTCGGAAACGAAGGAATTTGCCGTCGAAGAAGTCGAACTCCTCTTGAGACACGTCCTCACTGACCCGAAGAGTCATCGCAGACACCTGTTCGCTGAGATTGACGAACGCTACTGTAACTCCTTTCGTCGTGTCGGTCTGGGATACTCAGGTGCCAGTGGAAGCTGCTGTCGTGGCTGCCATCTCGGTCGAAATCGCCACCGCAGATAGAACGGAGGAATTAGGGTTTGGCTCGGCTAAGAATTAAGAGAGAATTTGGAAAAGAGACGAATGAACTGGCACTCTCTCTCTCTCTTCCACTCCAGTTTATAACAAATGAGTACACATTTTGCACTTCAGCCCCCCCCCCCCCCCGCTTCCAAGAGTTTTCATAGCAATCCCTATCTTAAAGCAAATCCTTCAAAAATACCCCCTTCCTTTTCATTATTACACTGAGTTCAGAAAAATCAGTTAGAAAGAAAGAGTGAGAGGTTACAAGTGGTGGGCCACAAGTTTGTTTGTTACAATAAACTTTCAAATTCAAATTCCTGCTCCTAATTTCCTGTCCCTCCAAAATATTCATAAAATTTATTAAAAAAATATGTAATAAAACATTATTATTATTAGCAACTTTAAAATTTTTGAAAATGGAAAGTGGAGTTACAGGTTTACTTCGGCTTGGACCTGTCCGCCGATGGAGGATGAGACGGCCCCGGAATATTAGTGGCGGGCAGCGTTGTCGGCTGAGGGTCTTCGACTGAACTATCCAGAGTGGGCTGGACTTGTGCCCCAGACCGGGTAACAATAGCCGTCGCCTCCTCAGCTTCGGCTGAAATTGTATGGCAGGATCTGGACTTCCTGCCCTTTCTTCTTGTTGGTTGGAGATGGCACCGCCTGGGTAACTTCGGGCACTAAGTCTGGGTGCATCCACATGACCTCTCCTCGTGACGTGGTGAGAGGTACCAAGCTAGTCGTCTAGTCCCGGACAGGGGAAAGATTAGTAACCTCCATCGTTGCCTGGGGGATAGGTATTATTCTGTCTTGAGTACTTGTTGGAGGGAAGTCACCGAACTGAATTGATACCATGTTTGCCGCCACGGTAACCTCTTCAAAGTCTAACGATAGAGCTTTGGAGTTGATAAGACTCTGGATGTACCGCTTTAATTGAAAGCAGTCATGAGTGGAATGATAAACATAGCAGTAGAAATGGCAATATTTTGGGTCCTCCCTCTCTGTCGCTCGAGGCTCGCGCCTTGGTGGAGGGAGTTGTATCCTGCCCCCTTACAAGAGCATGTCAAAGATAGGCTTAACATGACTATCTTCGAATGAGAAATTCACCTTGGACCTCTGAGCTTCTGCCTGCTTTTGTTCAGGCTTCTTGGTCGTACCAGCGACCATGTCCTGTTTGTCTTTATTGTCCCGGTTATTGGAGGTGCCACCACTATTGTTGTTATTGGAGGTGGTACCAGGACGTTTGCTTTTGTCCTCTCCATTCGGCATGTGTAATCCCAGCTGGCAAGCCTTCTTTAATTTCGTCTCCGCATTTGTGGCACTTATGATGAAGTTCGTCCAATCCCTAAACTGATCTTCGTCCATCCAGAGGCTGATTGCGGGGAGCAACTTCTTCTGGCAGATTTCAATCAAGGATCTTTCGGAATTACCTTGGGGCAATCTCATTGCGGTTTGGCAGAACCTCTCGATATAGTTCCTTGTTAGCTCCCTCTCCCCCTGAACGACGTCCATGAGAGATGACATTGTCACATCATGTCCCACTTCGTAGAATCTCTCTAGGAACATGTTCTTGAAGCCGTCAAAAGAATGGATGCAGTTGCCCGGAAGGTTGTGCTACCAGTCGAACGCGATCTCCTCTAATGCTCCGATTAATAATCGTGTGAGGATGGCATCGCTATGTGGCAAGTGGTCGGTTGTGACCTTGAAATAAGTCATGTACCGACTAGCAGAGGTCTTTTCGTCATACAAATCGATATGAAACGATTTATACCGTGGCGGAAAAGGAACATCTCTCCACGCCACGGGATACTGCTGTCGTATTCTGAGGTCCCGAAAGGAGTCTCGGGCATTGAACATTGTTCGAAGCTCCTGGAGTTCCCTCCTTGCCTCCCTGGCATCATCTGCAGCTGAAGGAGCGGATGCTCCTAGAGGATTGTTATCCAAAGGAGGAGCGATCGTATTAAAGTCTGCATTGACGGCGGGTCCCAAGCTTGTTTGTCCATGTGTCCTTGCTGGTTGAGTCGGCAATGCAGCTTTGATTTTGTCTACTGACTTGACCAAGGACAGGAGCATGGCTTCAAGTACTTCTAGACGTTGTCGATCAGTAGGCTCTTCATGATCATCGTCGGCCATAAAGACTATCCGTACGAGGGTAGACGTGAAAGGGATCGTAGAAGAGGTGCTCTTCGTGTCGTACCCTCGTACTAAAAAATCGTCGAAGAATATCGGAATATCCTCTTTCTCGGATTTAGAAGGGGTACCACCCCTGTAGCACCCACTTTTTGAATTAAGGGTATTTTAGTCATTTTAGTCATATTAGTCATTTTGTGATTTTCTAGATACAATTGACTTGTGTTTGTTTTAGCAATTGGTTTAATCTTAGATAATCCATATTAGAGACTAACCATGACATATGATGATCATTTAGCTAATTAGAATTTATATTATGCTTTGGTTCAATTTAGAAGGCCATTTGACCATTTTTAGGCTATTTAATTAATTGGCCTTTTAAGCCTTTCTGTTAATGGGCTTAAACTCAACTTAGATGGAGAAGAAGGGCCCATGAACCAACCCTAACCCTAGAGGGACTAGTATGGCCAGCCAAAACAGGAAACCCCCCTCCCTATATAAGCATTGCATTAACACCCCCTTTACAAAACCCTAGTTTCTAGCTCTCCAAAACACTAACTTTCTCATCCGACCTCCGTTTCACCTCAAACGAAGTGCGTTGTGATCGTGGGAAGGAGAAGAACTTGCTGGAGTATTGCTAGCAAGGAGTTGGAGGCGTTTGTTCGGTAGAAACTGGTCGTCTCATTGATCGAAGAGTCAGTTTCATTGGTATTTCAACTCTCAATAGGTAAACACCTAAACACTATAGTTTTCCTAATTTTTCTTCATGGTAGCATGCATCTAGGTACCCTCGACCCATCCATGTAGTTTGGTGAAATTTCGTGTCTGTTTGATAGGCGTGTCGGACACGTATCGGATTAGGGTTTAATGTGTTCGATGATTTGTCTCTTAGAATTCAATACTGTTATTATTGCAAACTAATTTCGTGATTTGATAGCCCTAGATGTAGGGATTCTTAAACCCTAGGTTTGTGCAAGAGTCGACACGTATTCGTGTCCAAAACTGGACACGCACGTGCAGCACGAGGACCGCACGAGTGTCCTGCTGCTGTCGTGTCCGTTCTCGATGGACACGACGACTCGACGCACGAAACTTGGTGAGTGGGTAGGGGCCACGTCTGACATGGTGCCCATGAAATTTGGTTGGGTTTCATGGAGAATCGAGGAAGAAATTGACGTGGCACTGATTTGGAACTGTCACGCGCACGCCAGTTTTTTGGCGTCCGATACGCGTGTCGTGCGACTCAGACACGCGTCGTGTGGCCAGTGCAGACACGTAGGCATGTATCCCTATAGGTGGGCTATGTGTAGGAGTGACCACGTGTCATAATTCGTTCTGTGTCGAGCCCTAGATCGCGTGACACGCGTGCACGATGTTTGGGCCTTTAGGTTCGATAGTCTAGGTTCTGGGGTTTTGGACACATCGTGTCTTATTATTTGGACACAACATGACCTGGGTAGCACCTACACACACGCAGGAATCATTACCAACCCTTAGTTTCGATTATCTTTAGATTTTCGAGTATGTTTAGGTCATGTTAGGTTTAGTGTTTTGAGTATCGAGTTTAAGTATCAGGTTTCCTGTTTCAGTTTTCTTCCTTTCTGTTCCAGTATTTTTCGAAGGGATTTCTATATAAAACAGAGCCAGTAGATCCTAGATAACCCTACCTAGAGGCTACCTATTAGTTTACTTAATGGGGAAGGCTGTGTTCAAGTTTGAGTTGGCATAGAGTACTCGGGTAGGTTTCAGTTTTTTCCTGTTCAGTATTTAGTTCAGTTGTCATCAGTTTTCGAATGTAAAATTCTGTATAAAACCCAACCTACAGATCATACTGTAGGAGCATAAAAAGTGCTTCATAGAATGAGTCAAAGAAATGGATCATTTCATTCAAAATGATCTACTTTACGCCTAAGACAGGCTAATCACTTTACGCCAGGGTCAAGCCAATGATTTTACGCCTAAGACAGGCTAACCACTTTACGCTGGACAAAGCTGTCGAGTCTTGCATTTAATGAAAAGTCTGACATGAAGATTTAATGATGGCATATATCACAGAATTCGAAGGGATTTGTTTTACACAGAGACCAATGTTGTCGTGTAGTATGTGGACTGAGCTATTTTACGCTCACAATATGGCTTCTTTTACGCATAGAGACTGTATGAGTTTTTACGCTCAAAAGTTGACGTGTGCATAAAGTTTATTTGGGCTACTTTTACGCTCAAGGTTGTTTAACAACCACTTTACGCAGGAAGTCCATGTCAGGGCTATTTTACGCCTAGTCTACTACTTTACGCTCAGAGTATATTTTGGGTTGTTTGTACGCCCTATTCTTCTTCACCAATTTGGAACGTAGTTTGCCTACATGGCTTTCATGCCACACATCTCGAAGAACGTGTGTGTACGTGCATCCTATTTTTATTGAAATAATGGGACACGTGTCAACATATGCAGAGGATGACTTCGGTCATGGGTGGCAGTTATTAGCGTAAAGACGGAACTTTTGCTGAGTTTTTACGCACAAGAAGCCAAGTCTATAAATAGACTTATTTTTCTCATATATCAGACACAGAGAGAGAGGAGAGAATACATAGAGATCAGAGCCCAGAGACTTTGATTTTTTCAGAGCATTCTTCTTCAACTTTTTCCCAGAACAGAGTGAAGCAAAGCAGGAAAGCATTCGGCCTCGCCATCAGTGCCCAAGTGCGTCGATACCTTTCTGGTGACTTAGTTCTTCCAACTGTTCATCTTCTAGCAGTGATCTTCATCATCATCGTATGGTCCAAGAAACAAAGTGATCATTTACAGATCAGACTTCCATATCAATACTTCCCAGAATCAAATTTGTACTTCTTGTACTTTTTCTCGTTTTATTTTCAAAAGCCGATTTTCAGGCATTTTGTTAAGTGAAACAAAAATGACGACTCTGCTGAGGACGACCTTCTTCTCTGACGAGGAGGCAATTGCTCAATATGATGATGTGTCGATTGGATCGACAAAGAAGACTCTGGTTGTACACTTCGACCAGACTGCTTATGAAGAGATGCTCCGAACTGGGGGTGGTTCTCGCTGCTCCAATGTTCAAAAATCTCGCAAAGCACGAAAAGTTTGGATTCCTAAATCCAAAATAGCTTCTGATCTCTCTGTTGCTTCTGATGGCAAGGGAATTCTTCCCACTCCTGTCGTAGGGGCTCCCGTTCGTAACGAGGCAGTCCTTACTTCAGCGTTGCACTCTAAGTGTGGCAATTTATCTCCCGTCTGTGACGGTGAAGATAATCAGGTTTCACGCCCACTGCGTAAGAACCAAGTTTTACGCCCGGTGCGTAAAAATGATGTTTTATGCCCAGTGGGTAAAAACCAAATTTTACGCTCAGTGCATAAGAACGAGTCTCCCATTTGTAATGAGGCAGACTCTAATGCTTGTGCTTCTAAGTGTAAAGATAAGTCTCCCGTCTGTGACGTGGTAGACACACATAAATTATGCTCTTCGCGTAAAGGAAAATCTCCCGTCTGTGACGTGGTAGATAATCAATTTTTACGCTCTACGCGTAAAGGTAAGTCTCCTGTCTGTGATAGTGTAGATAAAATTCGTAACGATGTTTTTACATCTAATGTGAAGGTAAGTCTCCTACAAATCACACGCAATGAAAATGGAGTCCTTCGTGCTAAAAAATCTCAAGATTTGCGCACACAACTCCAAACACGTAGAAATGTACAGTTTGGTTCTGCGAATGCAGCCAGTAATCTTCTTTATACACAAGGGACTAAACGTTTTGCTACCCCAAATGTAATAAAGAAGACTACTCCTTCTACTCCTTCTGATTTACGTGAATTGCTAATGCAAAAGCGTAAGAATAGACGATCTCCGGTGATATTCCCCAAGAAAAATACCATTGTGAGTGTCACCAGATTGTGATCAAATGTTGTTGTTCGGCTTCCAAATGGTCAGTTTTTGATCGATTGAATTTTAATGTGCCCCAACAACAAGCTGATGAGTTGTCATATGCATCAGTCAATATGGCATCTCACACCAACAGAAGATGACGTCCTAGACAGAACACGTCCCAAACCCCAGGTCAACAACAATTCAACAGACTTCTTGATTCTTTTGAAGGAGTATATCAGAATACTCGATCAAGAAGACAAAGACAATTGCAGACTTTTGATTCTGAAGCTGGGGGTATTCAATCTCTTGAGTCCGAAACTGATAGTGTTGATTCATACTTCTATACTAATCCCTTTGTATCTTCAAGAGAGGTTGAATCTTACGCTATTAGAGATGAACCAGAGACGCCATCTGTTAATATGGAACAACGTCTCACTGCCGTTGAGCAATCACTGAAAGACATGCTTAACATGATACAAAGCATGCACCAGATAATAACGGCTCAACAAACTACTCAACCGGCAATAGTAACCCCGGTGCAGGTAGCAGCACAAACTCAAGATAGTCAAGGGGCTGATATACCTTTGAATATTCAAGAGCCTGCTGTTAACCAAAATTCTGTATCTCCAGATCCCATCATTCCAGAAGATGTACCATCTCCGGTGGAGATTACGGTACATCCAACAACCATTCAATCAAATGTGCTTCCGCAAACTAGTGAAGCCATTTAAGCAGTGTGTGAGCTCAAAGTACAGTTTGAAGTTTTGAAGCAAAAGGATCAACTCCAGAGGTTAGGGATTAAGCAACCTTATCCTCCTCATTGGAATGATGTACCCTTTCCACCGAAATTCAAGCTACAGTCAATGGTATTATTTGATGGAAAGGCTTCTCCTAGTCAGTATATCAATTACTTTGATATTATGACTGTACATTTGCAGAAAAATGATGCTCTTCTCACTCGAGTATTCATTGGATGCTTGACGGGTTCAGCTTACGACTGGTATCGTAGTTTACCCGACAATTGTATTTCGTCCTTTGATGAATTTAAGGCAATATTTCTCTCCCGTTTCTATGAAGGAGGTATGGACATAAATATGTCCTCCTTAATAGAAATTAAGCAAAAGGAAAAAGAAGATACTCGGACGTTCATTGAACGTTTCCGACAGGCGACTCTAAAGATGCCTCATGGTATGCCAAATTCAGCATTAATTGATACATGCAAGATGAATCTGCGACCATCCATCGCTTTCTTCACAGGTTCCCAATTCACAGATTGGGCTTCGTTTATCATAGCAGCAGTTTTTGCGGAGACCAATGGTAGGTTGGCTCGTGAACATGGGATGATTTTCGCCTCTGAGGATAAAGGAAAGAAAGGTAATCCTGGTAATAATTTCGGCAATCGTAATATGAAAGGAAAAGACACTCTTATGTTCAATCTTTCCAAGAATAAAACGACGCCGAATAATCAGGAATCTTCCAGGCCAAAAGAAGAATACTCTTTTGACGAAAGTGATATCCCATGGATATTCCAATGTCTGGTGAAGAGTGGCAAACTCCAGATTCCGGAGCCAAAGAGGCCTAATGAGGTGAATCTGACTGACAATCCCAAATATTGTATCTATCACAGATACATAAATTATCCTACCAGTGCTTGCTATGTTTTGAAGAAAAAAATCCAAGAGCTGATAAATGGTGGTGCTATCGCTTTAACCAATGATGACCATACGGTTACAACCAATATGGTTTCTCTTCAATTTGGAGATTTTTCTCCACAACAAGTACCAGATAGAATTATCCCAATTCCGAAGGCGACGATGAAGATTGTGAATATTTCGCCTGCCAGGGAGGAAAATGAAGGATTGTTGCCTCTTACATTAAAGAATGGTAAAATTATGTGGGTACATCCTGACTTAGTACCTGAAATGGAAGATGAAGGTAAAACTTCAAAATCCAAGAAAGGTAAGAAAGTCAAAACCTGTAACATGATTTCTCATGTTATTCCAGATCCTGATGATTTGGATCATCTATGGGATGGCATTCCTTTGGAAGATAGACTGAGAGGATTGAACATATGTCCTCCAAGTCTGGCTCCTCCTGCCAAGCTCAAGCTTACTCATCAGCAGTGGCTAGCCATGAATAGTATTCCTTTATACAGGACACAACAAGTCTTCGCTGCTTATGAAAAAGCCCCTATAGGGATTTTTCCTCGTATCCCGAATCCTTCTCCTCCCGTAGCTACAGAGAACTCTATTCCTCATTCTTCTGTATTTACAGAGATTTCTTCTTCTTCTTCTGTTGAACCACCTGTTAAAAGTCCATTGCCTACTCACTTGTACAGTCAGCAATCTGTCATTCTCATGAAGAAGATGGGTTATGATTTTCAAAAGGCAGAAGGATTGAATTATGATAAAGGAATACGACTTCCTTTACAAATTCAAAGTCAAAAATCTACTGTTGGGTTGGGTTCTGAGGTTCTTCATAACGATCCCTATAAGAAGAAGGCTAAGGAAAGGAAGATTAAATCCTGCAATATGGTACTTCCTTCTTCTGAGTCTGAAGAAGAAACTTTTGCTGGTACAAGATCTGGGAAAGAGTACCACAAAAATTATGAGGGATCCTCCAAAGAAGCTGAGAATGTTGAAACACCATCAACTCAACCGTCTCTTGCTCTTGCTGTGGTTGAAAAGGGGAAACAGAAGGCGGTACGCTTCGACGTCCCGTTGAAGTCTACTTCCAGTCAGGGGGTGGTGATGAAACCCTATAAATTTGATATTCTAGCCCAGTTAGCTAATACTTCGGCTAGATTATCTATCTTCGAGTTGCTTCGCCTTTCTAAAGAAAGTCGCAAAACTTTGAGTGAAGCTTTGCTGCAAGCTGATTCCTGCTTAGCTCAACTTAAGACTCCTAACAATATACCAGTGTCATGCCCACAATATTATAGTGTGATGGAAGCAATTCCCAACATCACCTTTACACAAGAAGATATGTTGTTGAAGCATAACAAGCATGACAGGCCTTTGTGCTATACTGGGTATATTGAATCCATTGAAGTTGACAGAATTTACATTGATCCTGGGTCTTCCATTAGCATAATTCTTCAAATTATGCTAAGACTATTAAGGATTCCTACTAGTGGTATGACTTACACTAGTACTACGATAGTTGGTTTCAACTCTGGAAAGAGCAAACCACTGGGAAAGATTCGTCTGAAGATTCAGATTGGTGATCTTCGAACTATGGCAACATTCTATGTTATTAATTCAGACTTATCCTACAACAACCTTCTTGGAAGACCATGGTTACATGAGCATAATATCGTGCCTTCAACTCTCCACCAATGCTTCAAGTACGTGGATTCACAAGGGGTTGTAAAGACTGAGTTTGCTGATATCAATCCTTTCAAGGGTGTTGAAGCCTATTTTTCTGATTCAAGGCTCTACAAACAAGAACATGTAAGGGAAATATCAGACATGGCTGAAGATCGATCATTTGTCGAAGATCAGTCTATTAATGAAGATACGCCAGAAGAGCAACCTTTGAATATCAAAGTCAAAGGGCGAATCCAACCCCAACCTGTCAACAATCAACCTTTGATGATCAAGGTTAAAGGAAGAACTCAAACTTCATCTGTGGAATCAGTGAATGTTCCTGCTAAAAGCCAAGTTCAACCTCTTATGATCAAGGTCAAAGGGCGTACTTTTCGTACGAATGATCCAGAACCTCCATTGATTGTCAATCTTGGCAAATCTACGCAAAAGACGGATGGTCCATTAGTGATTAATCTGAAGCGTAGTAGTCAAATTGTAAATGATGTAAATATTGATCATTCTGTACTTTCCAATATCAAAGAAGATTTCCTTTTTGAGTATATGGCTGTCAAATATGTTGAAAGAATGACTTTATCTTCTGATGATCAAAATCATCAGTATAAAGACGACATAGACACAGAGGAAACCTTATACATTGACAATAAGGAAAAAAAATTTCCTCCTCATATAGATGTTGGACCTTATGCTCAAAAGTTCTTAACATCTTCTCCCTATCTTCTTCCTGTAGTCGCTCCATCGCAAGCTTGTGTAACTTATAGACGTCACAGAGAATCTTATTTCGTGGTTCCGTCTGATAAGAAAAACAAGCACCAAATTATGTTTGGCCTGGCTAGAAATATCCCTGTTGCTCAGACAGATGATTTGAGAGATAAAGATAAAGGAAGAATCCGAATTGACAGATATAGTCAACAATCTCTCAAGATTATCCAGAATATGGGATATGATTTGAAGACTATGCAAGGTCTTAATCAAGGCAAGGGTAGACGACTACCATTATGTGGTGATCCATTTTACCAGAAGACTCGTCATGGATTGGGATATGATCCGTCCTACATGTTTAATGACGATATACAAGAAGAATTCTCTTCTAGCTCTTCACAATCATCAGATTCAGAAGAAATCTAATTCATCGAATCCGATATATCTCACTCCTCCTGTGTTAAAAGAGGTTATTATGATGAATCTGAACAAATATTCTCAGAAAACATGGTTCAAACTGATGGTGCATCTGGACCATTTGAGAACGATCCTCGGGCTCAACAGATGGACACTCAATGGGAACTTCGTTTTGAACAACGATAACCACCTACAGAAGACGAGATTGTCCAGATTGACGTTGGAGATGGAACTACGCCCAAACCAATATTCATCAGTAAAAATCTTTCTGAAGATGAAAAGGAAGAATTGATAAAACTGATCAAAGAATATATTGATATTTTTGCATGGAGTTATGAGGATATGCCCGGTCTAGATCCTAAAATTGCTACTCATAAACTCAATATTCTTCCTAATGCTAAGCCTGTAAAACAACAGCAATGACGTTTTCGACCAGATATGATGGATGCAATTGAAGCAGAAGTCAAAAAGCTGATCACATGTGGCTTTGTTCGTGAAGAACAACACCCCGATTGGGTTGCCAATATTGTTCATGTTATGAAAAAGAACGAAAAAGTCCGAGTTTGCATAGATTTTCGAGATCTTAATGCAGCTTGTCCAAAAGACGAATTTCTACTTCCAATTACTGATGTCATGATAGATAATACATGCGGTTTTGAACGCATGTCTTTCATGGACGGATTCTCAGGATATAATCAAATTAAGATGCATCCAGAAGATGAAAAGCATACTGCTTTTCGTATACCCCTTGGGGTTTACTGCTATACAGTTATGCCGTTTGGTCTTAAAAACGCCGGTGCTACGTATCAACGGGCTATGAGCAACATCTTTCAAAAACATCTACGGAAGACAGTAGAATGTTATGTAGATGACATTGCTGTTAAGAGTCGATCAAAAGATGATCACATTCAAGACTTGAAGACAGTATTTGAACTGATGTGCCAACATCAATTTAAAATGAACCCTACTAAGTCTTTCTTAGGGTTTCCAGTGGCAAGTTTTTAGGATTTGTCATTACTTCTCAGGGTATCCATGTTGATCCTGATAAGGTTAAAGCAATTCTTGAAATGTGTCCTCCTCGTAATTTGAAAGAACTCTGTGACTTTCAGGGTCGCCTTGCTTATATCAGAAGATTTATATCTAATCTCTCTGGGAGATGTCAACCTTTCTCTCGTCTATTAAAAAAGGGTGTATCATTTGTTTGGGATGAAGCGTGTCAGAAAGCCTTCAATGACATCAAGCAATACCTTACAAATCTACCTGTTTTGGTACCTCCAGTGATAGAAAGACCATTTTTGCTATATGTTCGAGCTTTGGATCATTCACTTGGTGCTCTTCTTGCACAAAAAATGATATAGGGCATGAACAAGCGATTTATTATCTTAGCCGAACGATGGTCGGAGCAGAACACAGGTATACTCCTGTAGAGAAGGAATGTCTGGCCTTAGTTTTTGCTATCCAAAAGACAAGACATTATGTGACAGGACAGACTATTCATGTCATCTCCAGAATAAATTCCATTCGGGTATTGATGAGAAAACCGAGCATTCTTAACTCTAGGTTAGCTACCTGGGCGATGTTGCTCACCCCTTATGACATGGTTTATGTACCTCAAAAATTATTAAAGGGCCAAGCATTAGCTGATTTCTTAGCTACTCACCCTATACCTAAAACATCGAAGTTATATGAGGATATTCCAGATGAAGTTGTAGATTGTAATATGACTCTGAAAAATGACATCTGGCAATTATATTTTGACGGAGCATCACGGGTTGGACCTAAAGGTAATATTGTCTCTGGGGTAGGAATCGTCTTGGTTTCTCCTGACAAAATGGTCATATACCGTACCTATTCTCTTAATGAGCCATGCTCTAACAATGTAGCAGAATATAATGCTTTACTGATTGGTCTCCAAGTCGTAAAACAATTGGATATTGAATTCCTGGAAGCCTATGGAGATTCTCAACTGATTGTTAATCAGGTTAGAGGGACTTATGAAGTCAGAAATCCTGATCTCATCCCTTATTATCAAGTGGTAGTCGAATTGGTCCTTTCATTTAAAGGATTTTTCATTGAATTCGTACCACGTTCTCAGAATGTGGAGGCTGATGCTCTTGCTAGCCTAGCTGCAGACTTGGCTGTTCCAATCCGAAGACAAAATATAATTACTTTATTGGACCAAGACTTATTCTGTGTCAAGAATAATTTGTGTATTGAACAGAGTTATACTACAGAGTCAAGCTCCCAGCAGAGGGATTGGAGAACTCCATTTATTGATTACGCGGTTCATGGGATTTTACCTGAAGATCCGAAAGAAGCTGCATCAATTAAGAGACGATCATTTCAATTCTATTATGATTCATCTTTACATATGTTATATCGTCGTTCATACGATGGACTCTTGCTGCGCTGTCTCTCAGAAAGTGAAGCTAAACAGACACTCCGTGAGGCTCATGATGGTGTCTGTGGTGTCCATCAACCGGGTCCGAAATTACAGGACCGCATTCGAAGAATGGGGTATTATTGGCCTTCCATGATAGCAGATGCTGTGGATTACGCCAGAAGGTGTAAATCATGTCAGATTCATGCTGACTTTATTCACCAACCTTCTGAATTTCTACATCCTACAGCAGCCTCTTGGCCCTTCGAAGCTTGGGGTATGGATGTCATTGGTCCTATTAACCCTCCTTCTGTTAAAGGACATCAGTTCATATTAGCTATAACCGATTACTTTTCTAAGTGGGCAGAAGCAGTTCCCCTTGCTGAAGTGAAAATATCTAATGTGATCAGCTTCATCAAACATCATGTCATTTATCGCTTCGGGATTCCTCGACGAATAATTCATGACAATGGTCCACAATTTGCCAGTCAGACATTTTATCGGTTCTGTGATAAGAATCAAATTCAAAATCTGGCTTCTAGGGCTTATAATCCAGCTGCTAATGGTTTAGCCGAAGCCTTCAATAAGACGATCATTAAACTTCTCAAAAAGTTTGTCTCTTCTAATAAACGTGATTGGAATGAGAAACTTGGAGAATGTTTATGGGCTTATCGAACAACAGTCCGGACTTCTACTGGTTTTACACCATTTTTATTGGTTTATGGATGTGAGGCTGTTCTTCCCTTAGAAATCCAGATTCCATCTCTACGAATAGCTATTGCTAATGAGCTAACTATAGAGAACAATGATCGCTTACGACTCCAAGAACTTGAAAGATTGGACGAGAAGCGTCTTCAAGCACAACAGCATATTGAGCTATATCAAGCCCGTATATCTCGAACTTTCAATCGTAAAGTTAAAGAGAGGGTATTCAAGATTGGCGAGTTGGTATTAGCCGTTCGAAGACCGATGATTATGACTCACAAAAGCAAAGGGAAATTCCAAGCAAAATGGGAAGGCCCTTATGTAATTGAGACCGTGTTTTCTAATGGCGCATATCGGTTATCAAAGTCCAATGGAGATTTACTCATGATGCCGATCAATGGCAAAATTTTTAAGAAGTACTATGTATTAAAAAAAAGACAGAATGAAAATAAAATTTCTTTTAGTATTATTTTTGTTCTGAATAAAGGATTAAGGACGAGGACCACTGCCTTCCTTATTGAATACATAGTCAGCCAATGCTTCGAAGGCATCGTTGCCTGAGTTTATAAAAAATCTGCAGGCAGCCATCCTCAGTGCTTCTTCTTCAGAAGTTTTCCCTGGCTCTACTAAGAAAGCAAAGATGTCTTATGGTGGCTTGGGAGTAGAAGAACTTTTGCCTACTTCGGTTGGGCCTGATACAGTTGGCTCAACGGGGTGCGTCTCGATGACGTCATCAACCTTCTTGGAGACTTCATTCTTTTGCTGCACGCCCATGGAAGACATTTCCGATAGAGGAGTGGAAATAAGAATGAAATGTTACGAAGAGTTCTCACCTATTTATAGGAGAGATCAATTAATGAACCAGTCTTTGAAGTTGAAAACAACTGTTCATTCCCGAAAAGACCTGTCCGTTCATTACATCAGATTCATCCATTTAATTATGGAGTTGAATTAACCTTTTTCTTTTTCCGAAAGATATGTCGGTTCATTCATTAATATTGGTATATATCCTCTAATGACATCTGTCTTCTTAATCCCCAGCTACCAAGGTTTGGTTAAGCTGATTACTCGTCTCTTCGGAGAGAAATTTTGATCTTCTATCTTACCAGTTGGTATAGAAAGTTGGATTTATTATTTATCACGTTTTTATGACCTCTGAATAAATACTAAATTTGTTTGTATTTCCTATCTATCATGTCCCTTTGACCTCTGCATAGATATTAATCTACTTTTCTTTGAGTTCTTACATACTGTCATGTCCATATTACCTCTGATAGTATTGTATACTCTAAAAATAGAAAAAAAAGATTTTATTATCTATCATGTCTATATTATCTCTGGATAGATACAAATCATTGAGCATAGAAGACTTGTCATTTCCATTCTCATTTTATCATAAAAGTCTATTACATTTCTTAGACTTTCTTACAAATCATAATAGAAATCTATTACATCTTGGATTTTCATTCTATACAACAACGATGACCTAATCGAGATCTATTTCTTCTTTGGATCTTCTTCATCGAATTTGTTGTTGGTGTCAATTCCTTACTGTCTGAGCCTCAATGGTGACCAGAACAGTAGGAATCAAACTCTGGTCTTCTCTCTCAGACGAGAGGAGAATCCCAGAGTATGGCAGCCCGAAGACGTGTTGCTGCCAATACAATTGGTGGAGAAATGGCGGCCTTTCAGAAGAGATAGGAATGTATCCAGCATTGGGATATGATTCCTAGTCCTGCCGTGAAAGGAACTCTACTACCCAATTTCTCGGGATAGAGTTGACTCCACCATCCAACTTTTCTTATATAAAGGCTCTTCCTACCATCTGAGGAAGACCCTTTTATCCCACGAAAAGTTCTGAGTTGTCTGGTTTGCGCGTCAAAAGCGCATGAGCTCCCTGATGTTGATGTCAGAATAATGCTCCTCACAGCATCCAAGTCGCCAATACCGGTTCTGGAAAAGTTCTTCAGCCAAGCTTCTACAGAAAACAACAGAGAAAATTTTTCAACAGAAGTATCATCAGCCACTTACTGGTCAAGTAAAGATTCAATAAAGTCTTTTTACGCCAGTGTTTCATATGCACCTTATTCAACAAGGCTTTTTACGCCTGTGATTCATGTGCACCTTATTCAACAAGGTTTTTTACGCCAGTGATTCATATGCACCTTATTCAACAAGGCTTTTTACGTATGTGATTCATATGCACCTTATTCAACAAGGCTTTTTACGCCTATGATTTATGTGCATTTTATCTAAAAGGCTTTGTGCCTGTGTTTTATGCGCTCCATATCTGTCAAAGATTTGTGCTCATTTTCAATAGGCGTGCCTTATCTATTAAAGATAGATATCTGTTTCCAACAAAAATCTCAAAGGAAGACAGTTGTTTTATGAATCAAACTTACCATCAAGGTCAGATGGTTTGGCTTTAAGAGTGGTTGAATCAACGTCTGATGACCGAGCGTACAGAGAAATGACATCGGAAAGCATCGTCATTATCAATCTTTTGCTGGAGAATGAAATCTTGCAAATAGCTATTTTCGGAGAAAAAGAATGAGAATGAGAATGAGAATGCATAAAACATTCTTTAACTCAGCTATTTATAAAGGGTCGAAGAAACGGTTGGCGTGAGTTTATTTCGGGAAAGATCCTAATAAAAGGCGCTCGTGACCACAGGACAGTTGCCACGTGTTGGTTTGTTTCTTTTGGGAATGAACAACCATAGATACAGTCAAAAAAGGCGTAGAACAATTCTACATACCAATACACTACACGAATAAAGATGAAATCAATACTAAGATTTTATTTTTATAAAAAAGGAGAGTAGGCCCCTACAGATAAGTTGAAGTGTCAAGACACTTCTACATAAAATATTACTATTTCTTCTCTCCTTCGTTGGGCTGACGAAGGGAGGCACCTAATTCGTGCATGTTGTGGATTCCGGAACAACGCATCAGATTGAAGAATGCTTCTGCATCACCTGATCCTTCGTACACAGTTGAGGGGCCACCATTTATACGACCGAAGATCGCTGGAGTCAGTCCAAAGCACTCTATAAAGTTGCGTGCCCGCTCAACCTCTGTCTCTATATCAATCCTGGAGCTCGGAGCCTCTTCTTTGTTAATCTCTTTCTTTGGTGCCATGACAGTATGAGGATGAAAAACAAGAATGAAGAATTTCTTCTTATATATACAATCAAATCAACTCTTCATATTCCTTATGGAAAACTGATCATTATTAATGCAAACTCGGGGAGATGAAGAAGCATTCGAAAGTTTTGAGAGAAAATTCATTATGACGGTTAAGTATTGACCGACACCATTTCCCGAATTTTTACGCTGACTGGTCAAATCTCGACTTTTACGCTTCTGTTCAAAGTGTTTCAAATTTTGAAAATATTTGAAAACTTTGAAGGGGGTCTTGTAGGAGCGTAAAAAGTGCTTCATAGAATGAGTCAAAAAAATGGAGCATTTTATTCAAAATGATCTACTTTACGCCTAAGACAGGCTAATCACTTTACGCCAGGGTCAAGCCAATGATTTTACGCCTAAGACAGGCTAACCACTTTACGCTGGACAAAGCTGTCGAGTCTTGCGTTTAATGCAAAGTCTGACATGAAGATTTAATGATGGCATATATCACAGAATTCGAAGGGATTTGTTTTACACAGAGACCAATGTTGTCGTATAGTATGTGGACTGAGCTATTTTACGCTCACAATATGGCTTCTTTTACGCATGGAGACTGTATGAGTTTTTACGCTCAAAAGTTGACGTGTGCATAAAGTTTATTTGGACTAATTTTACGCTCAAGGTTGTTTAACAACCACTTTACGCGGGAAGTCCATGTCAGGGCTATTTTACGCCTAGTCTACTACTTTACGCTCAGAGTATATTTTGGGTTGTTTTTACGCCCTATTCTTCTTCACCAATTTGGAACGTGGTTTGCCTACATGGCTTTCATGCCACACATCTCGAAGAACGTGTGTACGTGCATCCTATTCTTATTGAAATGATGGGACATGTGTCAATATATGCAGAGGATGACTTCGGTCATGGGTGGCAGTTATTAGCGTAAAGACGAAACTTTTGCTGAATTTTTACGCACAAGAAGCCAAGTCTATAAATAGACTTATTTTTCTCATATATCAGACACAGAGAGAGAGGAGAGAATACATAGAGATCAGAGTCCAGAGACTTTGATTTTTTCGGAGCATTCTTCTTCAACTTTTTTCCAAAACAGAGTGAAGCAAAGCAGGAAAGCATTCGGCCTCGCCATCAGTGCCCAAGTACGTCGATATCTTTCTGGTGACTTAGTTCTTCCAACTGTTCATCTTCTAGCAGTGATCTTCATCATCATCGTATGGTCCAAGGAACAAAGTGATCATTTACAGATCAGACTTCCATAGCAATACTTTCTAGAATCAAATTTGTACTTCTTGTACTTTTTCTCGTTTTATTTTCAAAAGCCGATTTCCAGGCATTTTGTTAAGTAAAACACATACATTACCCTATCTAGGAGTATCTATTAGTTTGCAACATGGAGAGGATATATTCGAGTTTTGGTCTTCGTATAGGGTTTTCGAGTAGATATCCATATAGGATATCAATAGAAATAGGTAATTCCCTATATCAGATGTTTGAATGATGGGTTGATCTTGATTGGATTGATTTTAATTAATGCCAGTTCAGTTTACTGGATTAGCTGAGATTGGGTTAATACCAAGTCCAGTTAGTGGGTAGTCAGGAATTAGATGCCAAGATCAGTTAGTTGATTGGTTAGTTAAGGTTTGATTGTGGTAGCTCAAGTAGAATTTGAAATTGAGATGTACATAGGTATGTATGTATTGGGTAAGGTAGATAAACTGATATGGGGGTGTTGGTGATGAAGAATTCAGGAAGTAAGTAGAAGTAGGCTTGGCCTAGTGCATGTATTCAAGTATGTGGATGCATTGGGATGAGTTGTGAGATTAGGATTTAAGATTACCTTATTCTAAACTAGAAATTTTCCTAAGGGATACACTAACCTAGAGTTTTGGTAGAGGTTAGTCTAAAGTATAGATATTAGATATAGGGTATTATGAGTTAAAGTATTTTGGTGAATTACATTGGTTGTTAGGATTAGGCTTCTTGGACCTAAGATAACACCAACTCAATACCCAAAATCAACACTAGGACTAGTAGTGACCTAAAATTTGACTTATAGACTTGTTGACCAAACTTTAACCTAGTTGACTAGTCTGGTTGACCAAAGTTGACCCAAGGTTGACTTTGACTTAGATTGATCCAAATCATGTAGAATTTGTATTGAAGGTATTCCTTATGATATTTTAGACTGTATTATGACATGTGGTTGTTTTAAATAGGATCTTATTACTCCAGTCCAGTCACTTTTCATCATCAGCAGTTCGGATTGCCAGGCGAGTACATTCTCTGATCTTTTCATACTTCTTTGGATATGTACTCTTGTTATAGACTAGTATACTTGATGCTGACACGACGTTCACACGGATCAGTACCCTCTGGATCTTTTCATGCGATGTTATCCCCTCGGATACATCGAGTATGTCATGTTCATGTACTTTATCATGGTCATCATGTACTCCATGTATTCACATTTATCCATGTGCACTCATATGTTATTCATACACACTCATGACCATATAAGTTCCATGTATTCAGTAGTTGTTATCCATGTGAAATAACATAACATGCTTTGATCCTTGTGTATTGGTTGGGGGCAGGGAGAGTGCAGTTGGTTATGTGATCATCATCCCCAGTAGTTATCCATGTGTATTCCATAGCTGTATCCATGTGCAACCCAAGCTGTTTACATAACCAATTCATGCTCTGATTCACGTAGAAGGTTACATTCTTTATTTATCATATTATATCTCAGCTTATATCTTCTCTCTTGTTGATTTCTCTTTACAGCGATTCATGTATAGTTTTCTATAGCTTGCTTTATATGTCCATTCCTGATATGAACTGTTGTGAGATATATGTGCTCATTCCGTCCTGAATGGGCATGTTGAAAATTTTACAGGTGATGATGAGGAGTACTATCCTACTTATTATGGCATTGGCTTAGATGACACTGGCGACGTGGACCCACAGGAGGATCCCACGGTCGCTGAGGACTTTCCTATAGTCTAGCTGAGACTTAGTACTTTATTTGTATTTTCTGTTTGAGACTTTATGAGTTGTACTTGAGATTATTTCTGGTGGTTTACATCTAGACCTTTATTGTGACTCTCTTGAGATTCTTTTTCTATTCCATCTTAGTATTGTGATTGAGTTACGTATTATTTTACTCTCTATTCATAGCTTATTTAGATTGTGTTAGATATGGTGACTCAGGACAGCGTTCTACCGCCGACACTGTGGCGTAGGCTGGGCGTTCGTTACTTCTCGTGCCCTTACACTGGGTGCGGGTCGTGACAACCCCCTGCGTAGAAAGATGCATCGTCTTGGCGAAGGCGGTCATCCTCGGGGACGTCCAAGTCCGTTGCATAATTTCAGTAGATCGCTACCCCCTGTGTATGCTCTTGGAACACCGGGTTGTCATATATATTGAGGGGACTGCTACCCCCAGCTTCATCTACCCCCAGAGAGGTCGAGGATGCACCCCCAGGTGTTGGAAGCTTCTTTCTGGATCGAGTGCCTAGGTAGACACCCCCTGTGGTTGTCGGTGGCAATCCTCCTGACGAGAGTTTTCTTGTAGTGCTGGCTGAGATTGTCGGGCTGGAAGCGCCTGTCTTCTTTCCTCCCTTATCGGGAAGAACCTTCTGAGTTGAATTACAGGAGGCAAAAGTAAATTCCTCGTCTCCCGAAATTTGCACATGTTTCTCAAGTTGTTGTCGAACAGGTGCTGGCTGGTGCAGTCGTTGGAAAATGGACTGCCGATCTTCAGGTGCTGTCGACTTGTCGCACAGCAGTTGATGATGACTTAGGTGCAACGACGTCCCAAGAGGGGCTCATCACATGCCAATGTTGCTTCTTTCTCCTTACGTTTATGAGTAATCACCTCTCGTAAGTCGATAGCAGGCTGATCTACCTTTGCATCCAATTTGTGGACTCGGGTATCCCGAGCACACGGGTGCGTAGGTATCATGTTTGCTCCCTGATCTGAGGCTAGTAAAAGCACTTGCTCTCGATCGTTGGAGGGAGACATTTGAGACCCATCCTGTCCATTAGCCCTGGGGGACTGGACGCAGGTGGTTTTGTACAACTTTCCATTAGGAGCCCGTATAACAGTTAACGGTGCCCGCTGACGATCAGCAGCTTTGACAGTTGACTGGGCTTGTTGGGCCCGTACTGTCCTAGACTTCTTCGATTTAGCACCCGAAGGTGCATAGTAAGAAGAGTCCAGATTGGCATATTCCACATTCTCAATGGACCGCATGAGGTCGGGCCCGTATGAGAGACCGTCGAATACGGAGCTTCTGACAGGGCCGCATGAGATACCCTGTCTGCGGCCAGGATTGGCTGCCGTATGGGTCGTCTGCCTGCGGCCAGAATTGGCTGTCGCATGGGCCATCTGCCTGCGGCCAGAGTTGGCTGCCGCATGGGCCATCATCCTGCGACAAGAGTTGGCTGTCGTATGGGCCATCTTCCTGTGGCCAGAGTTGACTACCGTATGGGCCATCTGCATGCGGCCAGAGTTGGCTGCCGTATGGGCCATCTGCCTGCGGCCAGAGTTGGCTGCCGCATGGGCCATCTGCTCATCTCTCTTATGCGGCCTCTTCTTCGTCCGCATGGATTTCTCTTGTTCCCCCAAAATTTTAGCATCGTAGTATTTTTCTTTGCTGGATTTGGGGACAGTGGGGTTCTCTGCGATCGAAAGCAAGGCCGCAAGAGAGCTTTGATCACCGTCTTGGGCCGTAGAATGAGCTTCTTTGAGAACCTGTTCGGGGGCAACAGTTTTGCGCTTTGACGTTCTGCGGGTTCTCTTTGGGTTTGCTCGCTTCTGCGACGGGCTAGCGCTCCCTTCAGAGAGCATTTCTTCGAATGCTCGTTGGTCAAAACGAACCACAGGTATTTGCTGCGTAGAGCCGAGCTTCGATGCTTGCGTCACCAACTTCTCATCAGAGGAGAAGAAAGTCCCCAGCAGAGTCGCCATCGTGTTTGCCATTAAAATTATCAAGAACAAGAATTACAGATGGATTGAACTTGATTGCAAACTCGCTTGTACAAGAGAAAGCCTAGAAAGAATTCCTAGAAAACAATCTAAGTACAATTGTTTAGTTTTTAATTCTGGAGGGCGATAATGGAGGCTCGAAAAAGTATAGCAACTTTGGCTTACTCCTTGGACTATCTGACACGGTCCTTGCTCTTGAAGAAATTAGCCTTCGTAGGTTGCCAGCCTTTTACATGGGTGTGGTACCCTGCTATTTATAGTGATGGATATCTTGAGCCGCATAGATGGCCACGTGACTACGTGGCTACAACAGCACACAAAGACCCGCTCTTTGGCCGCCAGCTGGTAACTTGTTGAGATTTCTTTACAGCAAATCTGGGTGGCTAAGACTTGGTCAGCCTGCCACGTGTCCTATCGCATGATAGGATCAATCTGCTTGAGTCATTTTGAGTCGCATAGGTCTTTTAGTATTCGGCCATGCTGGGCCGCATAAGACTTATGCATCTTAGGTCGCAGTCTCCCTTAGTCCGTATGTAGCTTGGGGACTTTTGAGCCGTATAGATTCTATATTCTTGGCCGCGTGAAGCTCATGCGGCTCAGGTTGCAGTCACCTTTGGCTACATGAAACATGTGGATTGAGCCGCATAAGGTTCATGTGGCTCGGGTCACAGTCCTTCTGGCCGCATGACTATGTCCAGGAACGTGGATCCTGTGTCTGGTGACATGACATTTTGTCTGATCACGTCTTATTTTCTTTTTGTCAGAATGTCAGAGCTGTCAGTTTTGTCAGTTTTGACAGAGTTTGTCAGCTTTATCAGAAGGGCTGATCAGCTTGGCCACATAAGTAACTCTTCTTTTTGTGGCTCAAATCAGTCTGGTTGCTTTTAATATATATAATCCGAGATAGTGAAGATGGGCCGCAGGGGACATGTCGAGTCTGTCATGCGGCTCTTCTTTATGCGGACCAATTTGGCCCAAAGTACTCATGCGGCCAGTTGTGATCTGCATGAACCCCATATTTTCCATGCTTCTACACTTCCGATCCAACACGGATCACCACAACTCACTTGAAAGAAGAAATTTTTTTATTGCGGACTCCGAAGAACAAGAGATACCAAAAAATTATTCGAAGCAATCTCTCATTCACAATAGTTCTTAATCCTCTCTCTTTCTCTCTCAAAGATTGTAAAGAACTCTTGTTTTGAGATGAGTTTTCAACTAGCATGCATCACCCTTTTATAAGCCCTTAGTATTCTATACATGGAAGGCCAATATATATAGAAACTTCCAATATGCATCAATCATATATTTAATGGAAATTCAATCATAATTGTCTTGCCGTAATTAGAAGTCCAATTATATGGAAAGCTACTATATGAAGGGTCCAATCATAAATATATGATCAAAGTAAATATGGAAATCCAATCATATATTTTTTTATAATATATGTTCCAAAATAGGATCCATGCACTCTCCGAGCTTCTCCAACACACGGACGGCGTTCATCGCACTCCGAGATATTCTCCACATAGGTTGGGAACCCCACCCACTCCAACAAATCTCCTCCTTCAACATTATGTGGAGGAGGTCGTCATCCCGACGATCTGTCTGCAGAACTCAAACTTTCTTCTTGATAGAATCTTAGTGAACATATCTGCTCCGTTATCATCTGTATTAACCTTCTCAAGCTCTGCGTCCTTCTTCTCAACCATATCCCGTATCCAATGATATCGAGTCTTGATATGCTTGGACCGGCTATGAAAGGTCTGATTCTTTACAAGGTAAATAGCACTCCGACTGTCACAAAGCAAAGTATAATGCTCTTGCTTCAGCCATATTTTTTGCAACAGCTTTTTCATCTATAGCAACTCCTTGCAAGCCTCCGTCGCCGCAATGTACTATGCCTCTGTCGTCGACAAGGCAACACACTTCTACAACCGGGACTGCCACGATACCGCCCCACCAGCAAACATCATCACATAGCCCGAAGTCGATCGTCTCGTGTCTACATCTTTATCCATATCTGCGTCAGTATATCCGACCAGCTTCGGCTCGTCACTACCAAAAGAAAGTCTCCAATCAGTAGTGCCCTGAAGGTATCGTAGAATCTACTTGACCGTACTCCAATGTACCCTTCCAAGATTTAAAAGATACCTGCTAACTGTGCCAACTGTATGAGCGATGTCTGGTCTCATACACACCATAGCTTACATAAGACTTCCCACAGCTGAGGCATATGGAACCCGCTCCATATCTTCTTTTTCGTCCTCGGTAGATGGACACTGCTCCTCAGTGAACTTAAAGTGAGCCGTAAAGGGGCAACTCACTTTCTTCGACCCGTCCATCCCGAAACGATGAAGTACCCGATGAATGTACTTCTTTTGGGACAAGTGTAGCAGCTTGGACTCTCTCTCGACTGATCTCTATCCCAAGAATAGTCTTTATTGCACCCAAATCCTTCATAGAGAAGGTCGCGCCCAGTTGGCGCTTCAACTTTGCTATCCTAGTAGCGTTCCGACCCACTAATAACATGTCATCAACATAGAGCTATAAAATGATGAAATCATCCTCGGCAAAGTACCTCACAAATACGTAATAGTCCAACGTCGTCCGTGTATAACCATGCTTCCCTATAAACAACTAGAACTTCCTGTACCACTGCCTCGAAGCCTGCTTCAGACCATACAAGCTCTTCCTCAACCGGTAGACAAAATGTGACTTGCCCTTCTCACAAAATCCCTCTGGCTGCTCCATGTATAACTTTTCCTCAAGATCACTGTGCAGGAATGTCGTCTTCATGTCCATCTGCTCGACCTCTAAGTCGAAACTGGCTACCAATACGAGCACCATCCGAATAGACGACTACTTGACGATTGGCAAAAAGATCTCATCATAATCTATGCCTTTCCAATGACCGTAGCCTTTAACTACCAGTCTTGCTTTGTATCGAGGGCGAGTAGCATCATCCGTCTGCTTCACTCTAAACATCCATCGATTCTTCAAAGCCTTCTTGCTCTTTGGCAACCGTACCAGCTCATAAGTAGAATTGGCGTATAAAAAACTCATCTTCTCCTGCATAGCCTGCATCCACTCCTGCCTGTGTTCGTCTTCCATAGCCTCTGCAAAGCTTTTGGGCTCTTTTCTGTCAGTCAATAGCACATACTCACCCGGGTGAGTATCTCGTAGATGGTCGACGATCTCTGTCGCTCCTTCTCGGTGGAGCCACTGGTGATGAATGTATACCAACAGTCTTCTTTCCTTCAGGAACTGCCTCTCCGGCATGCTCATCCTCTTGAAGAACACCCTGACCACCATCAACAGGCTGATGATCAAGGTTGGGAGCAACTCCATGCACTGGCTCCCCCATAACTGGATCCTCTGCGAGGAAACTGCACGAAGCGAAATGACTCTAACTCAGGCAATTCCTCAGCCTCAGAAGGCATTTCGGAATCTTGAGTGTTGGTCATGGTCTGATCCTCGACGAATACCATATCCTTGCTTCTGTAGAGCTTTTCTTCCCACTGGGTCGTAGAGTCTATAGCCAAACTCATCCCGACCGTAGCTGACAAAGACGCATCGCCTCATCTTCGGCTCAAGTTTGGACCTCTCGTCCTTTGGCACATGCACGAAGGCCTTACAACCAAACACTCGCAGGTGATTGTATGACGGCTCTTTGTCGTACCATACTTTGTCAGACACATCATCCTGCAAAGGAGCACTAGTAGATAAATTAATAACATAAGTAGCTGTGAGAAGAGCCTCACCCCAGTAACTGTCTGGCAAATTTGCTTCTGACAGCAAACACCACACCCTCTCCATCAGTGTCATGTTCATGCGCTCTGTTACACCATTGAGCTGAGGTGTCTTGGGCGGAGTTTTCTGGTGTCGTATCCCTTGCTCTCTGCAATACGCATCAAAGGGACCAATGTATTCGCCGTCGTTGTCGGACCGAACACACAATAACTTCTTGCCCGTCTCACTTTCAACAGGGGCCTGAAACTCTTTAAAAGTGGGCAGCACTTGATCCTTGGTCTTTAAGGCATAGACCCAAACCTTTCTGGAACAGTCATCAATAAAAGTTACAAAGTAAGAAGCACCACCAATAGATTTTACCTCATAGGACCGCAGACATTCGAGTGAATCAACTCGAGCAACGCTGGCTTCCTTGAACTTGGGTGGCTTTGGAAAGACACCCTATTTTGCTTTCCAGCTAAGCAGTACGTGCATTTTTTCAAATTTGTAGACTTGAGCCCTGGAATCACCTTCCTGTTCACCAAGTAGCTCATTCCTTTCTTACTGATATGGCCGAGCCGTCTATGCCACAACTCGGTAGACGCATCACTGACTGCGTTCACCTCCTGTGCCCCTGTGCGCTCCCCTCCATATAGTAGAGATCGGACTTCTTGCTTCCTCTGGCAATCGCCATCGAACCTCTGGAAAGCTTCCATTGAATATTCCTAAAGAGACTGAAGAATCCCTCGTCATCCAACCTTCCAACCAACACCAGGTTGAAACGGATATTAGGGACATGATGAACATCTTTGAGAACAAGAACTACACTCGTCTTCGTCCTCAAATTCACATCTCCAATGGCAACCGCCTTCGACACATCTTCATTGCCTATCTTCAATACTCCACAGTCATCTGTTGTGTAAGTGGCAAATAGTGACTTGTTATGAGATACGTGAGCTGAAGCCCCTGAGTCCACCAGCCAAGAATTGTCATCGCAGGCGAGGTATGTAATAACCTCATCACCTACGACGATCACATCGTCTCCATGTTTCGAGGTCACCGCTGTAGTGTTCTCATATTGCTTTCCCTTGTCGCCCTTCTTCTCTCTCTTTCAAGCGAAACAGTTCCGCTTGATGTGGCCCTTCTTGCTACAATGGTAACACTCCGAGACCTCGTACCGACCCTTGGACTTTTCTTTGCTCTTGTCTCTACCACCACCTGGACTCCTGCTTTTGCTCCTTCCGTGGCTCTCTGAAACTAGTACCTCTGAGTGATGGGATGTGGATGAAGTACCCTGACAACGTCTTCGTATCTCTTTATTTATTACCCTGCTCTTGGCAAACTCAAGACTAACGACGCATTCTGGAGCAGAAGCGATCATAGATACTCGTACGGTCTCCCATGAGTCTGGCAATGTACATAGCAACCAAAGTCCTTGAACCACGTCGTCGAACTTGACTCCCATTGAGGATAGCTGGTCCACCATGTCCTGAAACTCACTCAAGTGATCCGTAATGGATGCACCAACTTTGTACCGCAGATCCATCATCATCCGGATCAGGAACAGTTTGTTTACCCCGGTCTTTTTTGTATACAATGATTCCAGTTTCTCCTACAATATCTTCGCATGCTCAATATTGGCAACGTGGTTGTACACGTTTTCGTCAATGAACTGCAGCATGTACCCACACACCTGTATATGTTCGAAGTTCTAGTCCTCATCGGATTTGTTACTGGACTTCTCGGATGTAAATACTGGAAGATGCAGCTTCTTGACGAACAACAAATCCTTCATCTTGCTCCGCCAAAAATGGTAGTTGGTACCGTTCAGGTTTACCATGCGCACCGACTTCGCGTCCATCTCTGCTTCCTGGTTTCACTGTCAACTCCTGACACTTCTTTGAACCTAAAGCTCTGATACCACTCTGTTGGAAACGAAGCACGAAAACCGTTCCCCCAAACCAGAAAGTCCTGCGAGAGAACCGAACAAAAACACACAAACCAAAAACGCCAAACACAATCGCAGACACAAAGATTTTTGACGTTGAAAACCCTTACGAAAAAATCACGGGACGATCGGAGTCCAATCCTGAAGAACCTCCACTAATGGAATAAAAGAATACACCCTCTACAAGCTCCTCCCGATCCAACACGGATCACCACAACTCACTTGAAAGAAGAAAAAAATTGATTGCGGACTCCTAAGAACAAAAGATGTCGAAAAATTATTCGAAGCAATCTCTCCTTCACAATAGTCCTTAATCCTCTCTCTCTCTCCTCAAAGATTGTAAATCACTCTTGTTTTGAGATGAGTTTTCAACTAGAATGCATCACCATTTTATAAGCCCTTGGTAATCTATACATGGAAGGCCAATATATATAAAAACTTCCAATATGCATCAATCATATATTTAATGTAAATCCAATCATAATTGGCTTGCCATAATTGGAAGTCCAATTATATGGAAAGCTACTATATGAAGGGTTCAATCATAAATACATGATCAAAGTAAATATGGAAATCCAATCATATATTTCCTTACCATATATGTTCCAAAATAGATTTCCTTAAATGTAAAAAGGGTTAAAACTAAGAAAAATAAATTTTTTTGAGAAACTAAAAAATTGATTTTTTTTGAATAATATATAAAAAAAGGAAAAAATGTTGAATGACAAAAATAGTGTGAATTTAACAAAAACATGAAATTTTACAAAAAGGATTTTTTTTTTGAAAACTAAGATAAATCCCAAAAAAAAGGAAAAAGGAGGAAAAGGAATTTTACCAACATGAAAAAAAAATATTTTTATAAGAAATGAAAAATAATTAAGAAGAACAAAAAAATATGATAGAAAAATAAAAGAAAAAGCATAAAAAGGAAAAAAGGATTAATATATCCTTTTTCATTAAACTTTTACTCTCTTTTGCTAACCTTATAAATGTGGTGGTTAATATAGGTTGCAGGTGTTGTTGTACTATGTACCAAGCTACCACTAGGCCACGACCCCTTGGACATATATATATATATATATATATATATATATATATATATATATATATATATATATATATATATATATATATATATATATTTGAAGCAATAGTTAATTGCGGCGAACTCGCCTCCACTGACTACAATTAACTATTGCTTCAAATATATATATATATATATATATATATATATATATATATATATATATATATATATATATATATATATATATATATATATTTTAATATTTTTTTTAATATATATATATATATATATATATATATATAGATATATATATATATATATATATATATATATATATATATATTATATATATATATATATGGGTAATTGTGGCAAACTCGTCTCAACTGGGACTCGAACTCCGACCACTTGGGCCGCATGCATCTCTTAACCACTAGGCTAGAGATCATTTGCAATATATATAGGAAAAATTTGAGTGGCACCCCACTTTTTTTACGCTTATTTAAGGTGCACCCCACAACATTACAATATTGTATAACACCCCCCACTTTTAACGAAAAACGTCTATTACTAACGGTCAACTCCTTTGACCATTTATTTTGGACGAAAATACCCTCTCGTTATGTCCCTACCCAACCCTTGCGACCCCCCTCTCCTACTGCTACCGCCGCGGCCCTCCTCCCCGCCGGCAGCCCCCTCCCCCCCCCCACTCCCGCTCCGCCCGACCCCCCTCCTCCCCAACATCATCACCAACATCATCACCATCATCATCACCACCACCACCATCAACCATCTTCACCCCCCCTCCCGCTCCGCCCGCCCCCTCCTCCCCTCCCGCTCCCCCCCCCCTCCCGCTCCGCCCGCCCCCCCTCCCCCCCCGTCCCCCCCCCCCTCCCGCTCCGCCAAACATATATTTCCAATCATATATTCCTTAAATGTAAAAAGGGTTAAAACTAAGAAAAATAAATTTTTTTGAGAAACTAAAAATTGATTTTTTTTTGAATAATATATAAAAAAAGGAAAAAATGTTGAATGACAAAAATAGTGTGAATTTCAAAAACATGAAATTTTACAAAAAGGAATTTTTTTTGAAAACTAAGATAAATCCCAAAAAAAAAGGAAAAAGGAGGAAAAGGAATTTTTACCAACATGAAAAAAAAAAAAAATTTTATAAGAATGAAAATATTAAGAAGAACAAAAAAAATATGATAGAAAAATAAAAGAAAAAGCATAAAAAGGAAAAAAAGATTAATATATCCTTTTTCATTAAACTTTTACTCTCTTTGCTAACCTTATAAATGTTGGTTATATAGGTTGCAGGTGTTGTTGTACTAAGAGGTGAGGTGTCACCATATGGGTGGTGGCTATGTGTAACTCTCATGCTATCATCATGCACCGAAAAGTGTGCAAGTGCATGATGACAGCATGGAGTGTGACATATAGCCACATCACCGTGAGGTGACACCTCACCTCTTAATATATATATATATATATATATATATATAT
>JANAVB010002600.1:3802777-3969504 GCA_029216955.1 Iris pallida
CCCGCTCCGCCAAACTATATTTCCAATCATATATTCCTTAAATGTAAAAAGGGTTAAAACTAAGAAAAATAAATTTTTTGAGAAACTAAAAAATTGATTTTTTTTGAATAATATATAAAAAAAGGAAAAAATGTTGAATGACAAAAATAGTGTGAATTTAACAAAAACATGAAATTTTACAAAAAGGAATTTTTTTGAAAACTAAGATAAATCCCAAAAAAAAGGAAAAAGGAGGAAAAGGAATTTTTACCAACATGAAAAAAAAAAATTTTATAAGAAATGAAAAATATTAGAAGAACAAAAAAATATGATAGAAAATAAAAGAAAAAGCATAAAAAGGAAAAAAAGATTAATATATCCTTTTTCATTAAACTTTTACTCTCTTTTGCAACCTTATAATGTGGTGGTTAATATAGGGTTGCAGGTGTTGTTGTACTAAGAGGTGAGGTGTCACCATATGGGTGGTGGCTATGTGTAACTCTCATGCTATCATCATGCACCGAAAAGTGTGCAAGTGCATGATGACAGCATGGAGTGTGACATATAGCCACATCACCGTGAGGTGACACCTCACCTCTTATATATATATATATATATATATATATATATATATATATATATATATATATATATATATATATATATATATATATATACATATGAGGCATATCCTCTCAAGAGATTGCAGATTCGAACAACGGAAGAAGCATATTTAATTCCATGTGGAGGAATAAATGTGGATGAGATACAAGCATGGCTGCGTACCTTCAGACCGAGTTTGTAGGTCTTTAGACCAGGAGTCTGTAACACAATTACCTATATATATATATATATATATATATATATATATATATATATATATATATATATATATATATATATATATATATATATATATATAAAACACAATTACCTATTTATATATATATATTTTTTAATATATATATATATATATATATATATATATATATATATTCGAAAATGCAATTTATTGAAATAGAAGGAGTGGCTCAAAAAGTGCATTACAGAAAGTACCATAGGCAAACAACACAAAAGAGCCTTGGTAAACTAAGTATATATATATATATATATATATATATATATATATATATATATATATATATATATATATATATATATATATATATATATATATATATATATATATATATATATATATATATATTCGAATATATATATATATATATATATTTTCGAATATATATATATATATATATATATATATATATATATATATATATATATATATATATATATATATATATATATATATATTCGAATATATATATATATATATATATATATATATATATATATATATATATATATATATATATATATATATATATATATTCGAAAAAGCAATTTATTGAAATAGAAGGAGTGGCTCAAAAGAGCATTACAGAAAGTACCATAGGCAAACAACACAAAAGAGCCTTGGTAAACTAAGTAGGAAACACAAAAGTTTTAAAAGTAAAAATTGAAAATTTCAAAAATTCAAAATTTTGAAATTTTGAAAGGTCGTGGGCGTACAGTCCTGTGGAGATGCGGGCGCGAAACCCGAAGGGGCAGGCGCGCAACCCAAAGGCACGCAGGCCAATGGAGAGCTGGCGCACTGCCCGAGGGGCCACTGCCCGGGGGGGAGGACGGGACCGGGGTCGACCGGACGAGCGCGAGCGGCCGGCTGACACCCGACGACAACCACCAGGCAGGGGAGGTGCTCGCGAGGGAGACGAAGCGTCGGCTGCGGCCAGGCGGTGCGTCGAACGGGGACAACGGCTAGGGGGGCCTCCGGCCTGAGACGGAGAGAGCGCCGGAGGGGGATAGAGAGGCTGTGAGGGAGAGGAAGGTGGGCCACCAACGATGGGGTCGGCGATAGCTCCGATGCTGGGGGGGGAAACGAAGAGGGGGGGCCAGCCCCGGGCCGCCGGGGTGCTCGGTCGGGGGGCCGAGGGAGGAGGTCGCCGAGTTGGGCCACCGCGGGGGGGGGAGGCCTCGGCCGGGGGGGTGGATGCCACCGTGAGCGGGAGGGCAGGGAAGGCCCTGGCGACAGGAGCCGAGACGGGAGCCGCCACGGGGGCGCCGAACTCCGGGGGAGCCGAGGCGGAGGGACGCCAGAGGGGGAGAGGGACGGGGGGAGGGGGCACGGTCGTGGGAGAGGGCGACGACGGCGGGAACGAGAACGAGAAGCGACAACGGGCCGGCGTCGAGGAGGAGGGAGCCGAGGCCACCCGAGCCCAGGAGAGGGGTTCGACTCCCTTGGGGGAAGGAACCGTCGACGGCTGGAGGAAGGCAGGAGCACCGGGAGGGGGCGAGGTCGGACCTGACCGGAGGGAGGAAACGGAGGGGAGGGCCGGGCTGCGGGGGGAGCGGGCGGGAGTCCACAACGGGGGGGACGGCACCGCGAGGGCGACGGCGGACGGTGGGAGCGCTGGAGCGGGGGGAGACAGGCTCGGCGGAGGGGCTGCCGATGGGGGAGGCCTCCTGCGCCGAGCTCTACGGCACCGCGGACGCCGATGGGGGCGACGAGGCCAAGGAGGGAGGGGGAGGGAAGCCAAACGGGAGACCGGCGGCAGCGACCCAAGCGAGAAACCCACCGGGGAAAGGAGGGGAGCACGGTGGCGCGGCCAGCCTCAACAGGCCGGCCGGCCAAGCCACCGGCCATATGAGGAGGAGGGGGTGGGGAGTCATATATATATATATATATAGAACTCTCTTTTGCTGCCAAAGACTTAAGAAGAAGAATATAATATATATATATATATATATATATATATATATATATATATATATATATATATATATATATATATATATATATATATATACACACACGTTCAAATGTAAACATAAATATTAATCCAAATGGTTATCATTTAGTTGCATTTTAATCGTGAGGAGTAGACTTGGAGTGGGAAGTAGATTTGGCGTATATTTAAAGAATGAAAATAGTAAATATACATCAAATTTTGGACGTAAATTGACTAAAAAAAATTTTAACGCTCTCCATTTGGACGTATTATGGCTCAATTTGATATATACGAAAACTATGTGTTTTTTAAGCAATAAACAATAACTTCTATGCTTTGTATGCAATTTTCTGTATTTTTCAGCTATCAGATGTATCTTGAATGCACCACCTCCGTTTCTTGTCTTTTTTGAGCACGACCACATCACTCGTACGTATCCTTGTTATAGCTGATGTGAGCAAAAGCTCAATTCCAACTCTACTATAGTCCCACATCGGTTGGGATAGCCAAACTCTTTGTGCATATATTACTTTGCTTCGTTTTGGTTCATTGAAGTATTAAGTGGGTAGCCAATGGGCCACGCGTGCGAGCCGCCGCTGCCGTCCGGCTCGGCTCGGTTTGGTTTGGTTCGCGTAACGGGTTCGGGTACTTGCCCCCAACTGCGGGTGCCGAATGTCGATTCTATTTTCATTTGGCTTCGGGCTGAGACCCTAAACTATTCATATTTTTGACCGTTTCTAAGTTCATAAATATTTGAACGTTGGACAAACTTTTCTCATTAATACAAACGTTACAAACATGTTTTATTCATGTCTTTATTTAGCATAATTGTGTCCTTTAATCCAGCCTACAGTTACAAAGACTGAATCCTATATATTGAGCTCTATTTTCATTCTCCGAACACAGTGAAAAATTCTTGCCAAAACTCTCTTCCAAAATTCTTCTCTTCCCGAAACATTATGTTCTTCGTTGTTGCCCTGGGCAGAGCTAAGTCGGGGATCAGTCTCTCAACGTCGTGTGCGGCAATGAGATTCCGGTGGAGCAAAAATTTTATCACTAGAAGTGTTCGGATAAAGTCTGCACATAGATCCAGATTAACTCTTAGGGCAGTGCTACGTACGCAACTTCCCCGGAGGCCGGTAACAATTTATTATTTTATTTTTGTTTCAGATTTTTAGAAGAAAAAATTGAAGAAATTCCAACAATCTAAGAGTTATCCATTTTACACAAAATATTTAGTTGTTGTCATAAACTTCTATACGAAAATATCTGCTTGCTGCCATAAATTGTTTGCTGCCACAAAGCTGTTGCTGTCTCTACAATTGTTTGTTATAAAAAATACTCCATTACATTTGCTTCATGTTAACATATAAAGTGCTTGCTATTAGAAAAATATATAAAGTACTTGCATATAAATTTTGTAAGCATAAAAAGTGACTTATTTGTTTTAACTATAAAGTCAATTTTGTAAACATATAAAGTAAATTATTTCTTGTTGTTGTAAACATATAAAATTGTCTTCTATTGTAAACATATAAAGTTGCTTGCTGTTAACAACTTAAAATATTATTTAACTTCAAGAAATATTTGCTTGTTGTTAGCACAATTTTACAACTTCAAATTATTTCCTTGTTTCCTTACTGTTTTTAAGCAAATTATTTGTTTTAGCTATAAACATATCAAGTTATCGATCGTTGGTTAAACAATATTTGTTACCTCATAGAACCAAGATGCTATCGTGATTTGTTTCATTTATGTACCATATTGTCTAACAACATTTGTCATTACATATAATTAAGACCGATATTATCAATTGTGTTTATAAATTAGCAACTTTCATAAGCATTATTGAATCAAAAGTTTTGTGATGTCACTGGTCTTAAATTATTCAATCTTCAATTTAGGAAAAAGAAAATAGTTATTGATTTTGCAAATCCCCTTAAATTCTAAAGTTTTAAAAAGTAGAGATTTGTTTGGGTATGTTATGCTCTAATTATTTCTTAATAATAATTAACAAATGATGGTAATGATAATCATAATAATTTTATTTAAAATATATAAATGTTACATTTGGACCCCTAGAAAATTTTTGCAATTATATTTTTAGTTTACCAACTCATTTAGCTTAGGTGTCAATGTATAGAAGTGGGTGGCATTATGGAGAGCTAGGTGTCAAGTCCCTAAAACATGTGGCACTTGAAGTTGCCACATGGCAATGTTCATGAGAGGAGACTCCTCTCTCATGACACATAACCCCCTTCCCATCTCCCTCTTTCTTGTTTCTTTCCATTCTCCTTACTCCTCTTCACTCTTCTCCTCCATTCCACCTCCCTCTTCTCTCTTCCATTGCTGCTGCTGTTACTACTACTGCTGCTACTGCTGCTACTGCTATTGCTCCTGCTACGGCTGCTACTGTTGCTGTGCTGCTGCCGCGGCTCCCGTTGACCGTTGACCGTCGACCATCGTTGTCGCCGGCCATCCCGTCGCCAGCTACCACCACCTCCAGCACCTCACCCCTCTTCTCCTCCTCTTCTACTTCCCAAACCTAGGTAAAAACTTCATCCCCTTCTCCTTCTCTTTCAAATTTCAGTCCTAGGTCGAAAAAAATTAGGTTTATATATATGAATGCATATGTATTTAATATAAACTTTTGATTTGAGTTTATGTTAGGAAGAAGTTGGGAAACAACTAGGTCTTCATCAACCAAGGCAAGTCCTTTTTCCCTCTTTCCCTCTTTTCCTTGAAATTGTTCTCAAGTTTGATCTTCTAATTTATTTGGAACAAATTTGAGTTAATTTACATTCTGAAATTTACAAAACCTATGACAAAACTCCACTTATGGACACCATTAATTTAATGAATGTGTAATTTGGACACAACAAGTGGACACAACACAAATAGATACTTTCAATGAATGTGTAACTTGGACACAACAAGTGGACACAACACAAATAAATACTTGAATGAATGTGTAACTTGGATACAACAAGTGAACACAACACAAATGGACACCTTGCTTAAATTATATGTGTACATACACAAACAAATAGTTATTAGTGTGTAGAGAAGGGGGACAACATACATGGATACATACACATAATCTTCTAGGTTTTGTGTTAAGAAGGGTGCAAGGTCATGATTCATTATATATATATAAATGTATATTGAACCACTTTATATGTCCACAAATAAACATTTACACATTTATGGGTCTTATAAATCATGAGTATGAATATAAATATATTAAGGATTGTCCTAATTTGACTTTGAGATAGGTGTAATTGACAACTTATTAATTTATTGTAATGTTCAAATCTGTCCAGAAATTAAATCATGCTTAAAAGAATCATTTTCTCATGAACACATAGTTAGAATAGATATTTATGAATACCGGATCAATAGGATAGCATACTTGTTAAACTTTTCAAGTGAAATGACTACTTCGTACACCCAAGAAGTCAATTGAGGTATTGCAAGTTAAATTGAATGCTTAGTTTTGTAAATAACTAGCATCTAGTCTATAATACATCTAAAAGTATTCAATATGCAAGTAACATTGGAAGTTAGATTTGGGTATCAATATTTTGCTAATAATTGAGTTTCTTGAACTTGGATAGTGTTTAGAAAAGGGCAATTGCTGAAATTAAACTTATTGCTTGCTTGCTTGCCAAGGGTAAGAAAACTATTACTTAATCGCATTTTATATAATATTGCGTGAGTTGTCGTTGTTGAGAGTTGCTCCACCGAAGGGATCGACGAACCAGGGATATTAAATTGTGTGGTTCTGGTGCTGATAGTTGCTCCACCGAAGGGGTCGACGAACCCAAGATTTTAATTTTCATATTATATATATCTTGTAAAAAAATTCTGGAGTCAACGAATACAAAGAAGACTCTGTCAAAAATTTTAATAATTTCGGGAGCTAGTTAAATTAAAGGATTCAGAAATATTACCGATATCCCTAAAATCCAAAATTTTCATTGTTACCTTGATTAGCAACGGACTTTCAATGTTACCCACTATGTAAAGTTAAAAGGATTGATAATTGAAATTAGTCAAATCAAAGTATAGAATAGAAAGCATTGGGCGGGGGAGAACAATCTGAATATCACCTAAAATGTCCCGTAACATAATTTTAACCAAAAGCTGATCAGTATTTAAGCTCATTCGTAGGGCCTTACGAATTGAGTATGTGAGGCTTAGCTCACTTAGCCCAAGAGAGGTAGGGCCAAATTTTAACAAACCGTGCCACCAAGTCACAAATTTTCTATTTTAGCCCAGAGAGGCAGGGCCGGATTAAATCCCGTGCTTTACACCTATTTCGACAGCAACATCGAATAGGTGATTTTTTCTAGGTCCAAGAGAGACTTAGCCTATTTTAGCCCAAGAGAGGCAGGGCCGGATTCTAAGCACCGTGCCACCAAGTCACAGCCTGACCCTGGTATACGGGATTGTTGTCAAAAAATTAGTTAGGAGGATATTCAAAGGTTGTTCTCCAAAAGAATTGCATTTGCATCATATAGGACATATACATGTGGTTGTGGTAGTGAAATAGGTTTCTAGACACCATAAGATTGTACTTACTATATTTGGACTTAGATAGAATTCTAGGTTGATTTTATTTTTGTCCTAAAAACTTTAATAACTTGCAATCTATTCATATTTTCTTGTTTTCTTTATCGCCCTTGACCGAGGACTTGTTGTCGTTCTGACGACCTAGTATTGTTCACTAGGGGAAGATGAAGACTCAGCTGAGATGTTGCCCCTTTATAATGAGAACGAGATAGAGAAGTAAACTATCAAGAAAGCTTCAAGACGGCAACTAGTATTTTGTAGCTGTTATAATGTTGTAAAAGAATAGTTTGATGTAATAATAAGTAATTGTACTCCTTGAAATAGTTGTATGTATAATTAAAGAAATGAAATGTATTTAGTAATTTCTTGTATTTTCTATTTTGGTATATTACGGGCGACAATCGCGAATTCGGCGCGAAGCCCGTGGATGTGTTCGTAACGACACCGTTGAATTCTGGATGCGGGACGTGACAGGATACAAGCCGAAAGGGCCTTTCTGTCAACAAGATGTAAATCGTTTAAGCGACCGGTACTTAAGCGTTCCTAGTGAACCTCTGTTTGCTGGGATCCGGCCCCTACAACTAACCCAACCTTATCAAACTTGAAAAGACTAAAGTTTTTAAAGGTTGATTTCAAGATCATTCAAACTATTATCCCAGAAAAATATTATTCACCATTATTGAGTAAACATAACTTTTGCAGACCTTTAGAAATTATGACTATCAAGGAAGAGACCTTCACTGCAAAACCTTCTAAGTTCAATGGCACTTATTTCAAGAGATGGCAAAGCCAGAAGAAGTTTGGGCTTACCACTCTGGGATTGATTTCTGCCATTGGTGGGTCCACCATTGATGGGTACACATCCATCACAAACGATTCTGATGAGACTGAGTCTGACATAGGGGTATCAAAGTCCTCTTCATCCACCAAACCTAAGACCCCTAAGGAAATAGATTACCACTGTTTCCACAGAATCTTAAGCGCTATGTCTGAGTCTCTTTATGACATATTTTTTTAATACAAAAATGCTAAAGAACTCTGGAATGCTTTGGAAGATGAATATGGTTGTAATAATGCTGGAATTGAAAGATTCAATTTCTCCACATTCAACAGATATGTCATGGTAGATAATAAATCTATCAATGACCAAATCATGAATTCCAAGAACACCTTACGCATGTTCAAGCCAAAGGTACATTCTTTTCTACTGAGCATAAAATATGATGCTTGATAGACAAACTCCCTCCTTCTTAGTCTAATGTGGCAAATGATCTCCTTCATCTACACGGAGCTATTACATACCCTCAAGCTCTAAAGAGACTTAGAAAAGAAAAAGAGTTAGGGTTAAAATCCAAAGCTAGGTCTGACCCAAAAGCTAGGGTAAACATTGTAGAAAGCCATGGCAAACCCAAGGCTAACCACCATCTCAAATCCAAAAAAAACTCCTTAAAAAAGAAGCAGAATTTTCAACCAAATCACCAAAACCCTTATTACCAAAATCATCATCACCAAAACCCTCATCACCAGCAACCTCAGAAACATAGAAGCTTTGGTCAGACTCAGGATCAGAAAATATTTTATTTTATGTGTGGTAAAATAAACCATACGGCCATCAACTGCTTCCATAGGAAGATAGAACCTGTCAATACCTCCTTCAAAGGAAAAGGCAAGCCAGAGGATAACATGATTTTGAATGAGTCTTCTAGCTCCATCAAGTCTGTAAGCTATCAACCTGTAGTCAATATTTCTTATCACTCTGATGATTGGTGGTTGGATTCCGGAGCTAATGTTCATGTTTCGTTTGATCGCTCCTATTTTTCAAACTATCAGGAATCAGTGGAAGAGGCGTAACCCTACGAGATGGCTCAACGACATAGATTATAAGAAAAGGAAGAATAGATCTGAAGATGACATCAGAGAAAATTCTACCTCTCCATGATGTGCTTCATATGTCGTCCGTTAGGAGAAATCTAGTTAGTTAATCTCTACTTGTAGCCTAAGGACACAAGATTGTAATAGAGGCTAATAAAGTAGTTTTTTTTTCTAAGAATGACTTATTTATAGGAAAATAATTTGTAAAGGATGGTCTTTTTATTTTAAGTACTATGAATAAAATTTCAAATCCTTCTTTTGTTGTTGCAAATGTTGAATCCTCCAATGTTTGGCATGGTAGACTAGGTCATGTGAATTTAGGATCTATTAAAAGAATGATGAACTTAGATCTTATTCCTAAGACTCCTATTAATGATAAACATAAATGTAAAATTTGTGTTCAAGCCAAACACACTAGACTACCTTTCAAATCTGTCCAAAGTGATTCTGAACTTTTAGAACTCATCTATAGTGATATTTGTGATTCTAATAGGGTTTTAACCCGAGGCGGTAGGAAATACTTTGTCACTTTTATAGATGATCATTCAAAGTATTGTTACACCTACCTTCTTAAGACCAAAGATGAAGTTTTAAACAGATTTAAGGTCTATAAATCTGAAGCTGAGAACTAGTTAGATAGAAAGATTAAGATTCTTAGATCAGATCATGGTGGAGAGTATACCTCTAATAAAATAATTAACTTCTGTGAAGAATATGGAATAATTCATGAGATAACTGCTCCTTATTTACCACAGTCCAACGGAGTTGCTGAAAGAAAGAATCGCACTCTGTTAGATATGGTCAATGCCATGCTTCTCAGCTCAGCTGCCCCTAATAATTTTTGAGTAGAAGCCTTATTATTAGTCTATTATATCCTTAATAGGATACCCAGTAAAACTAATGATAAGATACCATATGAGTTATGGAAATGTCGAACCTCTAGGATTAATTACCTCAAAGTTTGGAGATTTTTAGCTAAGATAGGAATTCCTGAACCCCAAAAGAGAAAGATATGACCTAAGACTGTTGATATTGTGTTCATAGGATATGTCCTAGATAGCAATGTTAACAGATTTATTGTAACCCATTCTAAAATAAATAAAATCTCTAATAACACAATTATAGAAGTTAGAGGTGCAGTTTACTTTGAGAATATATTTTCCTTTAAGGATAAAACTTTATTATCTTCCTCCAACCCTTCTCTTACTCCATCTACTAGTTCTCATGTTCAAATATCAAGTTCTCAATCAGAACAAGATATAGTACCTAGAAGGAGTAAAAGAGAAAGAATTGAAAAAATTTAGGAGAAGGAATTTTTACCTTTTTGATAGAGGGTAATCCCTCAACTTATGAAAAAGCTATATCTTCTCCTGATGCCCCTTTCTGGAAAGAAAATATTAATAATAAGTACAATTCTATTATGGAGAATAGTACTTGATTTTTAGCAGACCTACCTTTAGGTAGTAAATCCATAGGTTGTAAGTGGATTTTCAAAATGAAACTTAGAGCCGATGGTACCACAGAGAAATACAAAGCTAGATTAGTAGCCAAAGATTTTACCCAGAAAAAAGAATTAGATTACTTTGATACCTACTCTCATGTAGCCAGGATCACTTCTATTAGAACCCTTCTAGCCTTAGCCTCAATTCATGATATGTTGATTCATTAAATGATGTAAAGACAGCATTTCTAAATGGAGATTTAGAAGAAAAAATATATATGGAGCAATCTGAAGGTTTCATTGCCAAGGGTCAAGAAAAGAAGGTTTATAGAATAGTAAAATCACTTTAAGATGGCCTAAAGCAAGCTCCCAAGAAATGACACAACAAATTTGACAAAGTCATTCTAGAATTTGATTTTGTTCCAAATGAATATGACAAATATTTGTATTCTAAAAATATAAATGGAAGTTGTGTCATCTTATGCTTATATGTTGATGATATCCTTATTCTTGGATCTTCACTGGAATTGATAAATAACACCAATAATTATTTATCTAACTAGTTTGATATGAAAGACCTAGGTAAAGCAAACCTAATCCTAGAAATGCAAATGTCCAAATGCAAAGAGGGCTATACTCTATCCTTAGCAAATTCAATTAAGAAAATGCTAAGAAAGTTTGAGTATTTTAACAAAAAACCTGCCCTTACTCCTTATAATAGTAATGTTGTTCTCAAGAAGAATGAATGATCACCTATAGAACAACATAGATATTCACAAATGACAGGATCCCTTATGTATATAACATATAGGACCAGACCCGATATTGGATTTTCTATTGGAAGACTAAGTAGATATACTAGTAATCCAAATCAGTCACATTGGACTGCATTAGACAGATTATTTAGATATCTTAAGGGTACTCTAGATTATAAACTTTATTCTACTAGACTCTCTGATATCATAGAAGGTTACTTAGTTACAAATTGGGTAACTAATTCACATGATATAAAAATCTACTACTAGATATGTTTTTACCCTAGTAGGAGCTGTAATCTCCTGAGGATCATGTAAACAAACTATCATTGTCAGAAGTACAATAGACTCTGAAATGATAGCTTTGGACACTACTTATACAGAAGCCGAATGGCTTAAAAATCTTATTATGAATATACTTGTTTCTATTCATCATGTTCCTGCAGTTTCTATAAACTGTGATAATAAATCTGTTATAGAACTACTAAAGCATAATTTTGTGAATGCTAAGATAAACAGGCACCTGCAACTGCGCTTCAAATCGATAAAAAGCCTATTAGACAAATATGTGGTTCTTGATTATATAAAGTCAGAAAAGAACCTTGCAGACCACTTGACGAAGAGTCTGTCTAGGACACTGATCCTAGAACTATCGAAGGAGATGGGGTTAAGCCCATAGTATAGTCACCAGCAATGGCAACCCAACCGAGTATGACTAGAGATCTAAAGATAGCCGGTTCAATGGGTAGGAACAAGTTGGACTAGGTAACTATTATGGAACACTGACCTGAGATTAAATTCTCTTAAAATAAAAGCCCGAGAGGCTGTACATGTGTATATTGATACCCATCCCTATGGTGACAATGTTCCTGTGTGATATGGTTAGGGTGAGTTTTTTAACTCTTAATAAGTCCAAGTATAATATACAGGGTTGATTCTTATCACCAATCCTTGAGGACTTACTATGGACACACACAAAAAAGGAGAAAATGTTGTTTTTTCTTTTTATTGGTACAAGGTACCACAAATCGAGTACGCCTGAGAGATCCTGCGCTGAGGATCCCCGAGTACAAAAAGAAGAATTCTGGGGAATGGGACGATAGAGATCGAGCGGCAGTTGCTCCTTTACTCCGTTGACACTCTGATTACAAAAGTAAGAGAAAATCTAAGAAAATTGCTAACTCTCGGCTCACTGGCAAGAAGTGCAGCAATTTGGCTCCTAAAAATGCTCTCCGTTCTGTCTGTTGAAGAGAGAAGAAGCCCCTATTTTATAGTCGTTCTTGGGCTAGAATGATGTTATGCGCCCACATGAAGAGACACGCTGGTTCTTATGTGGGCGCATAGTCCTGCTTTGGGCGTATAGGGTGTAGGCACATACAGGCTGTGAGATCGTAGATTGGTCATGGTGTTGACGTGGCCGCATGCTTCGGTGCACGACTGCTCGTGGAGACTGACATGGCCATGCGCTTCGGTACACGTTTTGATCGTGGCTTTGACTGGGTCAGGCTTGGGCGCATAGCCATGTCTCAGGCTATGCGCCCTCCTTTTGGAGGAGCTAGTCTTGGCCGCATGGAGTTGTACTTGAACTGGACGCATGGGGCTTCATTCAGTAAGCGCATGGAGCTTCATTTAGTGGGCGCATGGAGTCATACTGACTAGGCGCATGGAGTTATGTTTTCTAAAAAAATTTATGGTTCTACAGGACCCCTTCAAAGTTTTCGACACTTAAGCAAGTTCGAAATACTTTAAAAGAAGCATGGATCGCCTTCTCGCGAGGCAATGGGCGCATAGCACGGCTCTTTCCTTGGGCACATAGTATTTTGGCCAGCCTGTCAGGAAGATACGACTGTTGAGATTTGCCTTAAAATTCGAACTGACAGATTCATCAGAACAGAACTTGAAGCGGTCCATTTTTTATACGCCGTCCACGTCAGCAAGAGACAGTCGGATAGTATGCATAGAGCTGGTCCTTCACGTAGGCACATAGGCTGCAGTGGGTACATACACCATAGTGGGCGCATAAAGTATGTGGGCGCATAGGAAGTGGCCCGTGCCTATAAATAGACCCTGGAGGAGAGAGAAAGTTCATTATTCATTTTTCTTTGAATTTTTCAGAAAAACTCTTCGTCTTATTTCTATGAGAATCATGTCTCCCAAGGCTGCCAAGAGATCCGTAAAGGGCAAGGGGCTGCGTCGGATAGCTCTCCTCCTGCGACAGAGTCTTCGGTAGTCCAGGACCCGATTTTGGGTGAGGGCATGCTTCAAAAAACAAAGTCTCGAGCGTTAATTTGCGATGCTCGAACTTTTCATCTGCCCGGGCGCTTGCGTCTAGGGCAACATACTTCTGTGAGCGTTACTATGCGCCCACGGAAGTCATGCGCCAACAGTGTGGTGTGCTATGCGCCCAAGTGCTGCCACGTTATGCGCCCTCTAAATAGTGGTAGGTTGTGCGCCCATGCACTGTTAATGTATTATGTGCCCGTACGTCTTATTTTGGGCGCATAGGGGCCTTCAGGTCTTGGCCTTTTCTGCAGTTTTTCTAAGTCTGACTTTCTTTCTGCCTGTTTTATAGGGATCTGGCTAGAAATTTTCTCTAGGACCGGCATCGACGATTCTGGGCATGGTGAAGATGCAACACTTGATGTACACATCAGGGAGCCCAGGACCCTTCGTGTTTTGGACGGGTTCTGGCTAGCAAATTTCTCCAGGACCGGCATCGGTGATTCTGAGCATGGTAAAGATGCAACATTTGACGCACACATCAGAGAGCTCAGGACTCTTCATGTTTTGGAAGGGTTCTCCTCAAATGGTAGGAAGAACCTTTATACATCGAAGAGTCAGACGGTAGTCGGACATTACCGTGAAGTTTCTGCTTTCACGGTCCTTCAAGTAGGCAAAAGCAACACTAGGGATGTTGTTTTGAAGGTATGGTCTCTTTAGGAAGTGGGCCCATGACGTCCGTCATATGGTGGAAAGGAGAACATCATTTGTAGATGTTTTAGCACGCTATATTTGCCCTCCTCCGTGTAGCTTCTCGAAGGTTCAACAGCCTTGTTTGCTTGCTCAGCAGTAAAATATGACCTCCTTCACGGGCCACAAAACCAATTTTCGACGGAAGCGTGGTGCTGCCAAGCTGATCATGCTATGTGTTGCAGATGAGTAGCGGATTCTCCCTTCTTTTTGGACATCGATGTAACCTTTTACTTTTTATCCAGATGAAGAGATAAAGAACCTTCTGTTTTGCTCATGAGTTGTAGTCCTGTAAATGTAACTGACTTTGAATAAGCAGAATGCATTCGCTCCACTATTTGCTTGTGATATCTGTGGTGCTTGTATTTAGAGAGCCAAAATACGCATTTGTGCTGGGGGACCACCCTCTTTTTTTTCTTTTTTGGCCGTCATGGCTCTTGTACCTTTTTTTCGTCTTTCAATAGACGTTTAAGTACTGAATAAAGAATCTTTTCAGAAGTAAAATGTATTTTTTTGTGAAATATTGATGCTAGAGGTAATGTGGACGTAGCAAGGACATTTCTGATGGGTATTCTGCTGGAAAAATTTTATGTGGACCTATTATCCGTTTTATATTCGAATGATTCGAATATAGATAATAAGTTGAATGAAGCTGCTAGTAGAGGTAATATGGACGTAATAGCAGAGGATGTTCTATATCTGACCAGAGGTAATATGGACGTGGAAAGATATATAGTATTAGGGAGGAGTGGATAGTTCAGAGGTAGTATAGACATGACTATCTTTGATGAATGCTTTGCTCAGAGGTTATGTGGACGTGGCAAAACATTTGATCATTCCGCTGGGGAAATAATTATCGAAAAATAACTCAGAGGTAATAGGGACGTGATTTGTTTTCGTCAAACCGAGTTTGGACGGAGTCAAAAATGGAAAGGATTCCACTGGGGAAATATTTAGAGGACCTATTATCCAGGGCGTATTCAAGACTCTTGAAATACGGATAATAATTAGATATTTTTTTTTGAATCACATAAATATCGCACTATACATTTACATGACTGAAGAGGTTACACATAGTATTTCTTCAGGAATTTGCCATTGATAGGCATCATGAGCAAGTCACCGTCAGGCTTAGTCAGCCGGTACGTACCGTTAGAATACACCGATTCTATGACGAAAGGACCTTCCCATTTAGGTTAGAATTTTTCTTTTGTTTTGTGCGTCATGACCATCGGTCTTCTCACTGCTAGGACCAGATCGCCGACTTGGAAGATCCTTTCCTTCACTTTTTTGTTGAAGGCTCTGGAAAGGCGTGCTTGATATAGCTCAATACGCTGTTGAGCTAATAGGCATTTTTCGTCTAGCGCTTCGAGCTCTTGGAGTCGCAGACGGTAGCTCTCCTCAGTAGTCAGCTCGCTGGCTAGGGCTACCCGGAGAGAAGGAATCTAGATTTCTAGGGGAAGAACTGCTTCGCTCCCATACACCAGAGAGAATGGCGTACTGCCTGTTGGAGTCCGGAAGGTTGTGCGATAGGCCCATAAACATTCACCGAGCTTCTCGTTCCAATCGCGCTTGTTTGAAGATACGAACTTCTTGAGAAGTTTTATAATAGTTTTGTTGAAGGCTTCTGCTAGCCCGTTAGCCGTCGGATTATAGGCAGTAGAGGCTATGTTCTGGATTCGATTCTTATCGTAGAATCGATAGAACGCATGGCTTACGAACTGTGGACCATTATCATGGATGATCCTATGAGGTAGGCCGAAGCGATAGATGACATGATGTTTGATAAAACTGATCACGTTTGATATCCTTACTTCGGTGAGCCGTATAGCTTCCACCCATTTGGAGAAGTAATCGGTTATATTTAGGATGAACCGATGTCCTTTGGAGGATAGCGGGCTGATTGGTCCTATCACGTCCATACCCCAGGCTTCAAATGGCCAAGATGCTACCGTCGGGTGTAGAAACTCTGAAGGTTGGTGAATGAAATCAGCGTGAAACTGGCAAGCTCTACACTTCTTTGCATATTCAACGGCATCCGCTATCATGGTGGGCCAGTAATAGCCCATTCGCTTGAGGCGGTCTTGTAATTTGGGGCCTGATTGATGTGCACCATAAACTCCATCGTGAGCCTCCCGAGTGCATGTTTGGCTTCTGTGTCTGATAAGCATCGTAACAGTAGCCCATCATAAGAGCGTCAGTACAGCATCTTGATAGCTGTGTCGTAGTAAAATATGAGGGATCGTCTTTGGATGGATACTGCTTCCTTCGGGTCCTCGGAGAGGATTCCATTGACAGGGTAGTCTATGAAGGAAAATCTCCAGTCTTTAGCATCGACGTTTATTTTTGCTGCATAACTGTGATGAATATACAAGGCATCTTTCACACAAAATAATTTTCGACCAGACACTGTGATCGACTGCTGAGTATTGGTAGGAACAGTTAAGGAAGCAGCAAGACTGGCTAGAGCATCTGCTTCTATATTCTGTAGTCGGGGCACATGCTCGATAAAAAATCCAGCGAAAGTAGATGCCAGCTCGATTGTTGCTCTGTGGTAGGGGATGAGATCTTCGTGGCGAACTTCATAATCCCCTCGGACCTAACTAACTATTAGCTTGGAATCACCGTAAGCCTCTAGATAGTCAACTCCCAGTTGCTTCGCCAGTTGTAGACCGATTATTAGGGCATTATATTTGGCCACATTGTTGGTGCATGGTTCCACGAGAGAATATACACGATGTATGACCAGATGATCAGGTGACACAAGAACGACACCTACTTCAGCCACGATGTTTCCTTTGGGCCCTGTTCTTGATGCGCCGTCAAAAAACATTCGCTAAATAGGGATTTCTTCAGTCGCAGTGTTAGACTCCACCACTTCGTCGGGGATTTTGTCGTAGAGTTTGGACGATTCCGGCACCGAATGAGCGGCTAGGAAATCAGCTAATGCTTGACCTTTTACTGCCTTCTGAGGGACGAAGATCATATCATATGGAGTCAACAGCATTGCCCATGTAGCTAAACGGGAATTGAGAGAACCCAATTTAGTCATGAGTATTCTGAGAGGGTTGACTTTGGATATGATGTGGATAGTCTGCCCAGACACGTAGTGGTGTGTCTTTTGGATGGCAAATACTAGTGCGAGGCATTCTTTCTCCACCGGTGTGTATCTGTGCTCGACACCCACCATTGTGCGGCTGAGGTAGTAAATTGCTTGTTCATGGCCGCCTTCGTTCTTCTGAGCTAAAAGGGCGCCAAGGGAATGATCCATGGCATGGACATATAGTAAGAAGGGCTTCCCCATTATTGGAGCAACCAATATTGGAGGGCTTGTAAGATACGCCTTGATGTCGTCGAATGCGCATTGACATTGTTCAGTCCAGACGAAAGATGCGCCTTTCTTCATGAGCTGAGTGAATGGTTGACACCTTCCAGAGAGGTTCGAAATAAATCGTCTGATGTAGGCTAGCCTTCCTTGTAGTCCGCGTAGCTCTTTGAGGTTTCTTGGAGGATGCATATCGAGAATAGCCTTCACTTTCTCCGGGTCCAGATGTATACCCTTTGAAGTGATGACGAAACCAAGGAACTTGCCGCTGGAGACTCCCAGGAAAGACTTGGTTGGATTCATCTTGAGTTGGTGTGCACGCATTAGTTCGAACACCGTTCTCAAGTCTTGGAGGTGGTTGTCCTTGAGACGGCTTTTGATTGCAATATCGTCTACATAGTACTCCACAGTTTTGTGCAAATAATCATAAAAAAATTGTGTTCATGGCTCGCTAGTATGTTGCCCCTGCATTCTTCAATCCGAATGGCATCACCGTAAAGCAGTATACCCCCAACGGTGTTCGAAAAGTTGTGTGCTTCTCGTCGTCGGGGAGCATCTTGATTTGGTTGTAGCCTGAGAACCTATCCATGAAGGACATCCGTTCGAAGCCACAAGTGTTGTCGATCATTACGTCGGTGATGGGTAGAAGGAACTCGTCTTTCGGACATGCAGAGTTCAAATCGCGGTAGTTGATACAGACTCGGACTTCTCTGTTCTTTTTCATGACTGGAACGATGTTGGCAACCCAGTCTGGGTGTTGTTCCTCGCGAACGAATCCACTGGCAATGAGCTTCTTGACTTCATTCTCGATAGCTTCCATGACGTCAGGTCGGAATCGTCGTTGTTGCTGCTTCACTGGCTTAGCTTTAGACGAAATGTCCAGGTGGTGTACGGCGACTTTAGGGTCCAAGCCTGGCATGTCTTCATAGCTCCATGCAAAGACGTCGATGTATTCTCTTATAAGCTGTATAAGCGACTAGTGTTCATCGTCAGATAAGCTTTTGCTGATGAAGATTGGTTTAAAGGATGCTTCATCTCCCAGATTGACTTGGATAACTTCGTCTTCAGTAGGTGGTTCACGTTGTTCGAAGTACAGCTCCCACCTGGTGTCCATCTTTTAAGCCCATTGTTCGAGTTCGATTGATTGGACATCGTCTGTAATTTGGTCGGCGGAAACCATGTTTGTCACGCCCCAGAACCAGAATACTGGAGAGCGGGGACAGACATAGCCAGCTACGTATAACGGAATGGAATCCACACCGCTATACGGTTACGGCTGTCTAGATATGTGAGGGTTTCACTACAATCCATCAGTCTCTTAAGGTCATAAAATAGCCTATTGTCTCAATCTCAACCAACTAATAATAGTTACAAGATTGCAGACCACCAAATACACAATAGTAAGGCGTCCCATACATTATATATTCGGAATGATCATGAAGCTAGTCGTTACAAAATGTGAGGACTAGAAAGAGTTCAGTCATACATGATCAACCTCCGGGGCTTGTCAATCATGTTACAGCCCGTAGGCAGACAGTAAGTAAGTACAATCGAGTTAACACTTGCTTGTCGACTAAACGCCTCAAAAGAATAATTTACAATATTACAGTGGGAGAACAAAAAGAAACCCACTCGATGCCCTGGTTACGCCTGGTGACCACCATCGGGCTGGAAAGCAGGGAGATCCTTTGGTGCTGCTCCGGTATCTGGCTATACAAAACCAGCTGGGTCAGACCCCAGAAAGAGCAAGTGCCACAAAGGAGGCTTCACTTAGGAACTAAAACCAGCAAATCATTAGCACTCAACATGTAAGAAAATAACAATAAGTAATACAGATTGTGGTTTGTGCACTACCAATGCACTTGCCCCAATCAGAGAAAATAATTAAGAGAAGCATCATTGACATAAAAGAACTGGAGAATCATGCTAAATAAAATATAGCTGGACAATATATGAAGAGAAGACGAATGTACTATTTCGGAAGCCAGATTACAATCCTTAAACCAAACAAGGACCGAGATTGTAACCCTTCGCCTGAACAGAACCTAGTCTCTGATCATTTATTGCTAAAGGTGACAATTATTAGGTAAAAATGAGAGAGTATAATGATGAAAGTGACAATGAAGAGTACAATATGCTAGAGTGACAATAGAGTACAATCATTATAGTAACAATCTGGAGTGACCATCATTCAATCATTCTGGTACAATCTTGCAATCAATCAATTCTAGACAATACTATACTGGACTAGACTCCATCCAAGCAATCACGGCCAATTATTGCCTACGGCTTTCTACATTAACTAACAAGGGTTATCACAATCCTAGTTACTAGCAAGATGCAATGAGATGCTCCAAGTAGTCACAGGCCCTGCAGCTATCCAGGTTATCCAGGCAATCATTATAGTGACAATTAAGAGAGTACCATGCATTAGAGTGACAATAGAGTTCAATCGTTTAAAGTGACAATCAAGAGTGCCCCACATGACAGTGGGCTGGAAATGTGCCCTACTCGTCGGCAGGCTACAAGTCCAAACATTTACGGCCGGGATAACGGGATCGCCTGTAACTGGGGAACATCTCTTCATATCTAGTAAATTATGCTAGTTATTAACCTTAGTCCATTTCAGTAGGTACTCCTGACCGTGGTACTCAGGAGTCCCCTCCTAGACATGATGCAAGACAGGACTGGATTATTTGTACAAGCACAATCGCCCACGGTGTCTGGATTAATTATACAGGTCAAGTCATGTCAAGTAGCCGTCGCAACAGCTTATCAAGATATATCATGTCAGGTTATCATGCCAAGTGTACTTGTCAGGAGTGCGCCACGGCGGGCCACTATCAGGTCATGCTCAATTATCAATTACAAACATATCAAATGAATTCATGATTATCAAGTTCATGACAAAAGGCGTAAGGATATAAAATGAACGTTAAATATACAATAAAATATCAATATACAGGCTATAGAAGAGCCATGCGGCTAAAGCATATGCGGTCAGGATGGATCTTATGCGGCTGGGAAGGGAACAGCCCAGTCGGCTGGATGGTATCAGGCGCATGCGGCTGATAAGGGACTCAACCTCAAGCGGCCAAGAGAAGGACAAGACACATGCGGCTCAATTAGGTGAGCGCATGCGGCCAGGGTCACTGTAACCCATGCGGCTAAGACAAGAGGGGCGCATGCAACTCAGGGGGACGAGGGCGCATGCGGCTCAGGAAATAAAGGATGCATATGCGGCTGGGATTAATCAGGGTCATGCGGCCCAGATTAAGAAGTCCATGCAGCTGGGTCTGGGGGTTCTCATGCGGCTCAGGGTGACGGGTCTCATACGGCTCAGTCTAAGCAAGGCTATGCGGCTGGATCTGGGTCAAGTCTCATGCGGCCAGCGGGATGAGAAATCTTATACGGTTCAAAGGCTATGCGGCTCAATTACTTGCCGCATGAAGATTCATGCGGTCAAGTACTCAAGCAAGTCTTATGCGGCTAGGAAGGACCTTCCATGCGGCTGAGCTCGAACGAGTCTCATGCGGCTGGAAAGGCCATGCGGCCAGAGACTTGCCGCATAAAGATTCATGCGGTCAAGTACTGCTCTTCTTCTCCACTTGTCCGAGAAGAGGAGTCAAGCAACCATGGCTTCCAAACTATACAAAATCTTCATCCGGAGCCCAAATCGGAACTTTCATAGGTCAAAACGGGGTAGAACGAAATTCTCTACAATATGGAACCATTAAAACTTGAAAATAACAAGATTAAGTAGATCAAAACCCAGGAAATCCGAAAAGAATATAAATCTAGATCTACAAGAATCTAGCCATGAAAAGTAGAAATGCCAAGTACTAAAGTAAGTTAAAATGCTGCAAGTAAGAGAATGGAACAATAAAATTCGGGTTCCTCCATGAAGCAAGATGCACTTGCCTAGACCTCTCTCTCCTCTCTGGTAGGTAAGAAGTTAATGGTGGAGAAGAAGAAGATATTAATGAAGAGAGAGAAGGAGAAAGGGTAATAAATACTATGGGTGGTGGTAGGTAGGGGGTTCACCCCTTGGTTCTTGATGAACCAAGGCAACCAAGCCTAGCCGAACCAAACCAACCCCAGGAATAAACCAAGCCTCACTAATCTAAAATAAACCAATAAACCATTAAAACCATTTAAACTATCAATGCCAATAAAACTAAGCCAATGCAAAATAAACCAAGATAACTAATCATGAATAAATAAAATATGGGTCCAAAACACGTATACGTACACTAAATACGTATCACGAATTTGGGACATTACAATGTTGACGGACATAGTTGCTTTGAACATGTTGCCCATGCTGGAGTCTGAGTCCTAGAGGGAGGGGTTCACGTTGTTCGTTGGTAGTAGTTCTCGGGTTTGCTAGGAGGAGCAAAGTGTCAAATTGGCAACCGTCATCCTCGGCCATAATTTAGCCCTTCGTCGCTTTTGATGTCATATCCCATATTCTGGATGATATTTTTGGCCTGCCAACTATACCGAAAAAGTTACATTTTTTCAAAGTCATAGTCAGCTTCTGTGTTGTACTTGGGAGAAGTAGAGTCTGGAACGAACTTTCTCTCACCAATTATACGACCGAAGATGATTAGCTCTTCATCTTTCTTTCTGGCTGGAATGATGAAGTAGTGGATATCTTCTGGGTAAACTTTTTCCCTTAGGTGAGGCGTCGTGACTGGCATGCAGAGGTGTGGTCTTATGCCGTTCTCTAGGGCGTATATCGTATCTATGTAATAGTTTACAGATTGATAGACATCGGAGTAATTCAAAGATAAACCTTTACTAAGTAAGTAAGCAAGTTCTTCTTCAGGGATAACATCATCTGCTGAAGGTACATTATTCTGAGTATTGATATACTCAGTGAGAGGGTCATCATCTGGAAGAGGAGCCACAGTCTTGGCCGTGTTTACCACATAGGGTAATTCTTCCGGATTGGGAGGACGGGCATCAGTAGGTTCCTCCCTGGGTGTTTTGCTGAGGGTGATGGTCAATGGTTTGACCTTGTCGGGTTTTTTCTTCTTCACCCAGATTGTGAGAGGCTTCGGGGTACTTTTTGGAGTAGTACGTCCTTTGACTCGGACAATCAAGGGACCATCGTTGGGGGATGGAGGTGCTTCAGCTTCATTGTCAGCTTCATTGCCATCATCCTTGGAGGGTTGAGATTGGTAAAGTATCGAATCTCCATAATAAGCTTCGATGCCCTTGAAAGGATCGACATCAGCAAACTCTGTCTTGACGACACCGTCGTTGTTGACGTACTTGAAGCACTGGTGAAGTATGGAAGGGACGATCATGTTCTCATGTATCCATGGACGTCCCAACAAGACATTGTAGGATACATTGGCGTCGATCACATAGCAGGAAACCTTCGTTCGGAGATCACCGATCTAGCACTTGAGATGGATCTTGCCCAGCTGATGGCTTCGACCAGCATTGAAAGCCATAATAGTTATGTTGGTTGCGAATAGCTTGTGCAGAGGGATTCCCAGAATTTGAAACAAACTTCTAGGAATCATGCTGAGGGAGGATCCTGGATCGATGTGCATGCGGTCCACCTTGATCGCTCCGATATACCCTGTATAGTACAGGGGTCTAACATGACGATTATTTTTGAGTAGCATGTCCTCCTGTGAGAAGGTGATGTTGGGCACCACTTCCATAGTATTGTGACAGTGGGGGCAGGAGACAGGATCTTCAGCAGAAGCTTTGACTTCAACGAGATAAGAGTCGGCATGTAGCAATGCCTCACTTAAGGCCTTCCGTGTTTCTTTGGAGAGTCGCAATAGATCGAACAGGGACAACCTGGCGGGTGTATTGGCTAGTTGAGCCAGTATGACAAAGTTGTAGGGTCGATCCATGCCTTCCGGAGCTGGCGCCTTCAGAGACTTGTCAAACCGCGTCTCCTTCTGCTTGAATGTGATTTGAGGCTTAGACGGGCCGGTTTCTGAGCTTGTGGGGGCAACAGGAGCTTGAGAAGGTAGTACTTCTTCTTGTGCGGGATCGTATGTCCGAAGATAAGAACCTCGTAAATGGGGGAAGATACCATGTGGCATGGCTTGAATTTCTTGCCCCTTCTTGCTTTGGGAGGTGCTACCCCCTAAGTCACTTCTTGGACAAGGTCCGGGTGGACCCACATGATCTTACCACGTCCAGTTGTGAGCGGGACCAAGGTTAAGTTACGAGCGTAGGTTGACGACTTCCATCATTGCCTTGGGGATCAGAACCACACCGTCTGGGACTTCTGTAGGAGGAAAGTCGCCAAACTGAAGAGAGATCATGTTAGCAGATACGACCTTGTCTTCAGCTTCGAGGTTGATCACTTGGCTGTTGATAAGCTGTTGTATCTTCTTCTTCAGGATGATGCAGTCCTTGGTGGAGTGATGCACGTACTGATGGTAAAGACAGTACTTGGGATCATTGAGTTGGCTCGCCTCTGCAGAACGTCGTGGTGGGGGCAATGTCAGCTTATTGCCCTTCGTCAGTGTATGGAAGATGGTGATGACATCGTCTTCGTCGAAGGAGAAGGTCTCTTTAGGCTTGTCGGAGGCACCTTGAGAATTGAAAGCTCCTTTGGATGTGTCGACTTTCAGGACTTCTTTCCCTTTACCCCCACGAACAGGGATAGTCTGAGGATGCTTGCCTTTGTCTTCAGACTTGGGTGTCTTCAGCCCCAGTAGTTCCAAGTTAGGAACGTCATTTTCAGCAGCATCAACGGCCCCAATGAAAGTGGGCCATGTATCATACTTATGTATACCTAGACAAAACTTCACTGTAGGAAGGAAGTTATGTCGACATTTATCCATAAGTTCTGAGTCTGGTATGCCGAAGGGCATCTTCAGTGCTAGTCGTCTGAAGCGTTCGATAAAGGCAATGACAGACTCAGTCTTTCTTTTCTTGGTCTCGATGAGAGTGGACATACTAACATGCATGCCACTTTCGTAAAACCTGTTGAGGAACAACCTCTCCAAGTCTTTGAATGAATTGATATATCCGTCAGGCAGACTGCAGAACCATTCGAAGGCTACCCCCTGCAAGGTGCTAATAAACAGCTTTGACAGGAACAGATCGTCTCAGGGAAAGTGCAGAGTCTGCGTGTTGAAGTACGTCATGTGCTGACGAGGAGAAGTCAAGCCGTCGAATGAGTTCAGCGTCAGCGGCTTGTAGTTATGAGGGCAAGTAGCGTTCTCCCACTCATGAGGATATGGTTGAGATATCCCCATCTTCTGCAGCTCGTCTTTATGTGAGATGGCGTCGAGACGAGCGACCAGGGAATCAATTGCATCCTGTTGATTGAGCAGGTGTTGGGAAACAGCTGCTGAACGGTTGTCAGGTGTTGTTGGCGAAGGACCACCCCCAGCATTTACAAGATTTGGAGGAGGCACAACGGAATGATACTCCTTTTTTAGGGAAGGAGGGTTGTTGCTGTGAGCCGGACTAGCGTGGGCTGAGGCATTTTGTTAAGGTGGAGGAACAGCTCCAGCAGCTTGAACTGTCATGATACTGGTAAGCATATCAGTGATCTTGGCGAATGCTGTTTCGAGATCCTCTAGCCGTTTACTAGTCTGATCACTGGCTTCTTCAGGTCTTTCTCCATCCGTCATGTATGTAGATAGCAAGCGAGGATGAACCGAGGAAGCAGTGCAACTGGTGCTGATACTGTCTGTCTCCGAGTGGATAAGTCCTTCATCTTCAGGTAAAGGAGGTAGATAGTCGCCATCGGATTCGGAGTGATCATCGTCCTCTGGAAGGCTACCCCCAGTGTGGGGGTCATCTGCTTCAGATTCTGAGGGAATGCTACCCCCGGCTTGGGAATCTTCGTCGTCCATACGAAATCTTGCCTTTGATCGAGTGCCCATATAGACTCCTTCAGATGTGACAGCCCGTTGGCCATCTGTTGGTAGACTTCGTCTTCTCCTTCTTGTGGGACTGATAGAGAAGGTTGGGTTGGTGGTCCACCGTCTTTGATTGGGGCTTCCGTAAGGGGGACCCCATGAAGCCATGTTAGATGAAACACATAGTGGCTCCTCGTCGACAGAAAAGTGCAGCCGTCGAAACACGAACTTTTTCTGAGGCACTCTTGTTACTTTGGAGCAACAATAGTTGATAACAATATTAGCGCACGGAAGTGCACTATGAATTGTTATGTTTTTCCTCGCTTTACGTTTATGATTTATCATGTCGCACAAGTCAGCGACAGGAAGTTTTGTCTTACAACCCATGTTGCATGCATCGCCGAGCTTTGCATGCGGGTTCGTAAGGAGAGTAGGCGCATACAGACTTAGTTCATGTGCAGGGGCAACCCCCACACCTAAGTTCTATGATGTCCTTGAAGATAGCCCCGTGCTATACGCGTTGGGGCCTGTCTTTTTGCTGTGGGCGCATAGGCCTTGGAGACTGGGCTTGGGCGCATGCTTCTTGACAGCATGTTTGAGTCGCCTTGATGTGGGCGCATAGTATGGATCCAGAGAGCTGGGCGCATAGCCTTGGGCGCATGACTCGGGGTGCTCAGCCTGTTGAAGATAGCAGTGCTCTGATTGGGACTATGTGCCCAAATACTCCCTTGGGCGCATGGCTTTGGGCGCATGCTTGGTGGAGCAGCGTTATTTTCTTCCAGTTCCGCCTCCTTCGTTCGTGAGCCTCGCCAGGTCTGGCCAGAGTGCCGTACACCCCAATCCTTGGCATCGTAGTGTTTTTCTCTGCCAAGTCTCGAATGTTGAACACTCTGTTGTTGATTGTGGAGGGAAGAAGTCACTGGGTTAGTAGAGCCCAGAACGGTGTGAGCCTTCTCCATTTTGGGGACTTCTGTTGCAGAGTCCTGCGCCCAGGTGACAGAGTCCTCCAGTTGCATATTCGCTTTGACACTAGCAGGATATGCGCTGCGAGCCTTTGGAAGCCAAGTCTTGCGAGACTTGTTTGGCTTCGCTGATTTTGAGCGAGTAGAGCCGTCCCTCGAGAGCATCTCTTCGAACGCCTTCTGATCGAATTTTACGATCACCATCTTCTGAGTACTCCCCACTTTGTCGGTATCGGATTGTGTTACCACCTTTTCGTCAGAGAAAAAGGTAGTCCCCAGCAGAGTCGCCATTTTTGTGGACACACACAAAAAAGAAGAAGAAAACGCTGTCTTTTCTTTTTATTGGCGCAAGGCACCACAAATCGAGTATGCCTGAGAGATCCTGCGCTGAGGATCCCCGAGTACAAAAAGAAGAATTCTGGGGAATGGGATGATGGAGATCGAGCGACAGTTGCTCCTTTACTCCGTTGACACTCCGATTACAAAAGTGGGAGAAAACCTAAGAAAATTGCTAACTCTCGGCTCACTGGCAAGAAGTGCAGCAATTTAGCTCTTGAAAATTCTCTCTGTTCTGTCTATTGAAGAGGAAAGAAGCCCCCCTTTTATAGTCGTTCTTGGGCTGGAATGATGTTATGCGCCCACATGAAGAGACACGCTGATTCTTATGTGGGCGCATAGTCCTGCTTTGGGCACATAGGGTGTAGGCGCATACAGGCTGCGAGATCGTGGGTTGGTCGTGGTGTTGACGTGGCCGCATGCTTCGGCGCACGACTGCTCGTGGAGACTGACGTGGCCATGCGCTTCGGTGCACGTTTTGATCGTGGCTTTGACTGGGTCAGGCTTGGGCGCATAGCCATGTCTCAGGCTATGCGCCCTCCTTTTGGAGGAGCTAGTCTTGGGCGCATGGAGTTGTACTTGAACTGGGTGCATGGGGCTTCATTCAGTGAGCGCATGGAGCTTCATTTAGTGGGCGCATGGAGTCATACTGACTGGGCGCATGGAGCTATGTTTGCTAAAATTTTTTCATGCTTCTACACTTACCTATATGAGAGATCGTGAAGGCCGCGACTGTAGGACATGGTGATCCTAGACAACTCTCATGAATGTGAAAAAAGTGTGCATGGCCAACCAAACGCGTCACCCGATAGACCCAAGTACCTCTAGTATACTATGTGTGCTATTTTCTAAATCAGGTTCAAGAAGACTGATTCAAGGCGTAGTCCATCAAGCTCTTCTTCAGACAAAGACAATAGTCACTACGTGAGATTCAAGGTTGTAGCCCATCTCATTTATGCATAGTATACAACTTCCCAGAAATCTTTTACTCTTCTCTTATTTCTTTCCTTCTATTAACTTGGAACTTGACCTTTGGGGGGGGGGGGGGAATGTTATAGCTGATGTGAGCAAAAGCTCCATTCCAACTCTACTATAGTCCCACATCAACTTGGATAGCCAAACTCTTTGTGCATATATTACTTTGCTTCATTTTGGTTCATTGAAGTATTGTGTGGCTACCCAATGGACCATACGAACGCGCCGCCGCCCGGCCCGGCTCGGCTCGGCTTGGTTCGACGCGCGTAACGAGTGCGAGTACATGCCCACATCCGCGGACGCCGAATGTCGATTCGATTTTCTCTTCGGGTTCGGACTGAGACCCTAAAAATATTTTTGCTCCTATTCATATTTTTGAACGTTTCTAAGTTCATAAATATTTGAACGTTGGACAAACTTTTCTCATTAATACAAACGTTACAAACACGTTTTGTTTGTGTCTTTATTCAGTATAATTGTGTCCTTTAATCCAGCCTACAGTTACAAATATTGAAGCCTATATATTGAGCTCTATTTTCATTCTCCCAACAGACTGAAAAATTCTTGCCAAAACTCTCTTCCAAAATTCTTCTCTTCCCGAAACATTATGTTCTTCGTTGTTGCTCTGGGCAGAGCTAAGTCGGAGGTCATTCTCTCTACGTCGTGTGTGGCAAGGAGATTCCGGTGGAGCGGAGATTTTACCACTAGGAGCGTTTGGATAAAGTCTGCACATAGATCCGAATTAACTCTTAGGGCAGTGCTACGTGTGCGACTTTTCCGGAGGCCGGTAACAATTTATTATTTTATTTTTGTTGCAGATTTTTAAAAGGAAGAAATTGAAGAAATTCTAACAAGCCTCAAGGTGTTTATTGGACATAGCGGTCCGAAATTTGATTCGAACTCGTCATGGTCAAACTCGGACTAGATCGGTCTGGACCTGGTCAACGGACCGATCTGACCTAGCTCACTAGAACTCTGAATTCGGGCTGGATTCAGTTCACATGCCCAAAGGCCCGGCCCGGATTGATCCGGTCCGAATCGGGTCTACTTCCAAACCCAGTCGACCGGGCTCGGTCCAATCGGTGACTAGGTCAGGTCCGATTCTAAGCTTGGTTGATAAAAACATTCTAAAAAATAATATATGTATATAAAAGTTAAAAGTTAATTAAAATTACTCTAATATAGTTAATCACTCTATTTTAGTTAATCTGGTGGTATATGAAATTAACGCTAGCTAATTTAGTTTAGAAAAAAAAAAACTTTTCTAGTTTAGTAATTTATTACTCTTCTTTTTTTCTTCTAAAAAATATTATCGTATATTCTAAAATTACTCTAATATGGTAGTATTAACATGTCTACTTATAGACAAGCAACTATATTCAATATCTAATTACAATAAGGAATCCTCTCAAAAAATTACAATAAGGAATCCATATGGAAACTAATTATATATAATTAATGATAGCTAATATAAAAACTATTAGTTATTCAAAATGATAGGTCAATTAACTGATAGTCATTCAAAACAGAAGAGTTAGTTAAACATTTAACTACAAATAATGTAATTATTTCAGAAGGTCATTCACACAAATACTAAAATTACTTTAGTATAGTTAATATGGAAGTATTCACATGTCATTGTATTCTTGGCATACTTATAGACAATCCACTATATGTAGTATCTAATTACAATAAGGTATTCATATAAAAAGTAATTATATAAAATTAGTGGTAGCTAATATGAAAACTAGTAGCATGTATGATAGATTTTCAAAATAATATGATACATAATTGGTAGTAGTTCAAAGCATAAGAGTTAAATAAGGATTTAACTAGAATCAATATAATTATTTCAACTACCATGTGTAGTCAGCTAAGTCATTCACGCGAATACTAACGTCTAATATAGTTAATATGGAAGCATGAGTACAATGTCATAGTATTCTTATTGTGCTTATTAACAATCCAATATATGCAATAAAATTAATGGTAACTAATAAGGAAACCACAAAAATATATGGTAGTTATTCAAAAATGGTCATATTTGTTTGCCTTAAAATATTTGTCCATATTTGGTTTTAAAATGTTTGTACAATTAGTGTCTTACAAATATGTATGTATATACAATAAATGTTTTATAAATATTTGTAACGGAATGACCTTAAAAGGTTACATAAAAACAAATAATCAAATTAATAAAGTTCTCAATTACTTTTTTTTTCTTATGCCATTTTCTAAAAGGTTTTTTTTTGAATTTTTTCCACCAGGCCAACCGGACCTGACCAGAAATCGGCCCGGGCCCTGCCCGATTAGGCCCGTCCAATTTTTTTTTCCAGGTTTGGGTTCGGACTAGGTTTGAGTTTAGGAATTTTAGGTCCAGTCTGCCCGACTCGTCTCCCCCTCAGTCAAGCCCGACCTGGTCCATAACCGGTCAATATTGATCCGGGCCGAGCCGACCCAAAACACACCTTGAATGTAGTAACCCTCCCGTCAACCAAGGGGAAAACCGTCCTAAGTAGGGGTGAGCATTATTCGATTTTGGACCGAAAATCGAACTTAATCGAACCGGCTAAGAGATTTAGTTTCGGTTTTGAAAATATTAAAATTCCTTATTCGAATTCGGTCCAAAATCGAATAAGACTTGTGCAATAATGTAAACCTTCTTAATTTTATTCATATTTTGTCATTAAAAATGTGTATATTTTAAGAACAACAATGTTCTAAAATATAACTTTGATAATTTAACAACTAGAACAACTTCATATGCAACTTTGAAATGTGCGTATAAAAATTGCAATATTTAATTAATTTAATCACGATTCAAACTTTGGATTGTTCCACTTCCAACGGAACAAACTGAAATGATTATTCGGTTCGGTTCGATTTCGGCTAATTTAGTTCGATTTCGGCTTTTGAGAATTTTTTAAAAATTTTAGTTTATTCAATTTTGTTATTTCGGTTCGGTCGAAACCAAATAAACCAACACTCACCCCTAATCCTAAGCCCACGGCGTTTCTGGAATTTTCAGTTACATGTTGTAAAGTTTTTAATCTTTACTTAGATTTATAAAAGAACCAACGATTTAATGCTTGTTTCAAGGATTTTAATATAAGTTGAGTCACATTATTACTAGAACTCGAACAATATGGCATGATTATGCTTGACAATATGGATTGCGATCTATTAACGTCAATCTCTCTTAGTATCCATTAGGGTTATTTAGTAATAGGATCTCACATAATAGTTGATATTAGAGTTTAGATCTCCAAAATATCCGACATTAATGCTTGGGTCTTGAACTCACTGTTCATGTAGACAAATGAATAGTAATTTTAAAATCCAAACACTAACATCAAACATTTTGTAAGCCCAAACCATAATTTCAACAATTATGTGAGCCTATATTACTAAATATTCCTATCCATCATTAACACCGTTGCAAATATAAAATAATACATAAAATTTAACATATCTGCATCTCAGGATTGAAATCTGAACAGTAAACAGCAAAGAGTCAATAAAAAGAGTGATCAAGACTAACGAGTCATAAATATAGAATAGGTTTATACCTCGAAATCAGTAATAGCAGCTCTAACACAGCTTCAGCAACAGTTAAACTACTTTCCAAAAACATATAAAAGAACATTAAGAAGAATCCTACAGGTCAAAACAAACATGCAAACACCCCAGACAGTTGAAACTTTAGCACAGCTACAAACAAGGTCACATAATCCCCAGCAGTCTAAACAACTAAAAATATAAGATGGTTACTCCATACTTTTGAGCACTGAAAACACATGTTAGTTCATCAGAAGAGGCACTAAACCAGAAAAAAAAAAAGTCACCGGAGGAAAGCAAAAGGGATTTAAATCTAGAAGCCACCACTACAATTAAAAAAACAGGGAAAACAGACCAAACATTCCAACCAAGCCCTCTCCATACAAAGCAGTCTCAAGCAGTAGCCTTGCGCAACTCATTTGCACCATGTGCAAAATGGCATCTGTCACCAAAAGTGCAGGTCCCCTTTGCAAATTTGTCACAAAGCTTGGTCTTGTAGTTGTTTGCGGCATGGGAAGCAGGAGGAGCTGCAACCTGAGTCTTCTTCATTGGCATGGGGTTTGATGCACTGATGTTCACAATCAGCTCCCTCACCATGCCACTGGCCTGCTTGATCTGGTCGAAAGTCCCTTCCAGCTCTATGTTCCTCAAGTTCGCATCACTCTCGTGATCCCGAATGGCAAGTTTGGCACCAGTGAGTCGACAAATATGCTTGGTGTTAACCCCGCCTTTTCCAATGATGGCACCAGCAAGGGAAGAGTCTACACTTATCTTTGCAGTGGCCGAGGCACCAAAACTGGTTGCAGCGGCAAAGCCAGCAGGAGGTGGGGGCTCCATACGGGCATTCATCCTTCCAGGACCCATCATTGGTGGTGCACCCATGGGGGAATCATGGGACGGGAGAATTGGCTTGCCTAGCTCCCTCTCCCCATGGGCAAAGTGACACTTATCCCCAAATTTGCAGCCTTCAGCAGTGTTGTACTTGTTGCACATTTTGGTCTTCACGGTAGAGGAAGGTGGTCCATGGTTGTCAGGGATAGGAGGGCCCATAGGACCTCTTGAGGGGGGTGCAAGTGCTGCAGGGTTTCCAAGGTTGGTCATTTGAGCAACTGCATTGTAGCCACCAGGAACATTGTGAAGGAAATGGCAACCCTCGCCAAATGGACACCCAGCAGTACTGTATTAGATTGAACAAGAGTCATAAGATTATGTATTTCATAGTACAATTTGATAGCAGAAGGTAAGCTGCATCTAATAAAGACCACAATACAGATGCAGTTTTCAGTTTACTACAAAATTACATTGTATGCTCCCATAGGAAGGGGAAAATGTATAACACATCTCATTTGATAGACAATATGCAACTCTTAAAAGTAGAGCATGTCTGATAAATAGTTATTAGTGCATCCGTCTTGTGCAAGGGAAACAGCATCATGGTTACATTTGAACATAAGTAACACTTGCAAAAACCATGATGGCGTAAAATATAAAAAATAATAAAAGTACACAAAATATACCAAATCCAGTTATCATAATATATAAAACTACCATTATATTTATATCAAAAGCTTAAATAAAACATATACCACGACATGATCGATCATTGGCAGGTTACTGATTATTGTGTTGTTCAGCCAATGGAAATTCTAAGAATCCAGTCCTTCAACAAAATAGGGATGAGATATTATAAGGTGTTATAACTCTGTCTTATAGATATTTGAAATTTGATTTCATGTCTTCAAATTTTCCCGGCAAGGAATTTGATCCAACCGCTTACCACACAGAAGAGGTCATCGAAGGTAAATAATTTATGCTAAGGTATTGGAGTGTATCGACTATGGGGGTTTCTCATTCAACGTCGAGGAACACTAAATAAGTTGAATAACTTGAGACATACAATTTGTTATGGTGAATCTTGGGCAAAAAGGTTCTCTGATCCTTTCATCTGCAGTTGTGCACTATATTTATGTTGGCAACTTCGTCGTTTTCTTACGAAATGTGTTATAAAATTAAAATAATAATTTAATTTCTCAAAATTTAAGGGTAGGACATTTCTAGAAGACTGCAATGCATCACTTACCCATTCAAACCACAACAGAAGTGGAAACGGATTAGCTGATCCTAGAAACACAATCGCTCAATAGGTAAAGAGGCTACCACATCATCTGAACATCCAAAGATTTGATATCCTCGTGCATAACAAGAAGCCTGAATACAAAAACTTATTCAACTACATCCTACTTCCGTAGTTGCCACTTAGTTTAGTTGTCATCACGATCCTCTTTGATAGGCCAAACTTCCCAGATTATTCTATTTCAGACCATGACTAGCTAAGCCTAGAAATGTGATCATTCAATAGGTAAAGAGGTTTTCACATCATCTGATCTCCCAAGCTACAAATATCCTTATAGATAAACCAGAGCTGAAACCTAAATATAAGAACTTCCTTAAGTATAGCATTATCAACATCAAACCATCCTACTTTCATCTCAACCATTTTCAATTTACTTGTCCTTGTCGTCTTTGGTAGGCGAAACTTTCCACATCATTCTATTTCAGGCTATGAGAAAGCTTAGGAACGTCAACGTGTTATTATCCCATCTTAATCCCATGAGGGTTATGTTATACATTCACTTAGCAAAAACAGGCTCCCACGATGCAAAGAATCGTTCTATCCCATATTTCTCAGTTGTGGTATTTGAATCCTTTCTTCCACTAAGATTTAAAGGCAAGTTTGTGTTTCTTATAGCCTGAATATTTCTAAGGAGGACCTTGAACTACAAAATATATAATAATCGAATCAAGGTTAACTGCTCTACACAACTACTAGAGTTTTTTAGTTTAGCAAGGCAAACTTTATTTGTAAACAATAATATAAAAAGATTCAAACATATAGATTAGGTGTTCAAACTGTCAGAATAAATGTTTTATAATTCTTGATTTCAAGCTTTATGTACTTTTCAAGACGAAGAGGAGGCTACTTCCACCCTAGTAAATTTTATAAAGACCTCAGGAAAGAACTCCCATATTGTTTAATTTGAATATAATTAACCTGTCAATTAGACTAAAATTTGATTAATAGGTCCTAGCCCAAAGAATTGTCCAGGATGACTCGGCGTTCTTCATATTCACGAGTTATGGCCTCACACTCTGCATCTACCAGTCTCTTTATATTACCTCTCATCAGTCCTTAATAAGATCTGATAGGATCTTCAAGCTCATTCAAGATCTGCTCCAGGAAGTCGACCCTTTCAGTATCGCCGAGACCGCGTATGGCTTCAATTGCAAAAGAAGAAGTCCTCCTTACTAAAACGTAAGGATGTTGCTTCTCTATGGCCATTTTTACAAGAGTGCTCAAGGAAGTAAAGAAGGCACTTGTATATGCTTCGACGATGCTACTGGTCATCGCCGGTACACCAGGTGTTGCCACTTCAACAAGAGCTCCTCCTTCGGCAGAGATTGGAAGAATAACAGCTTGTGCACCAGGAGATCTCGGGGCCTGCACCCCTGAGGAGCTTCCCTCCTTGGTACGAGTCCCCATGTAATTAAGTTAACCAGACGAAAGTTTTGGTAGGCCAAAAATAACAGTCGACTCTTAACCATGAACGTTTGAACTCAAATCACCCTTTTAAGGCCCGTGAAATACCTGTGAACGTGGCTCTCTACAATATAGGAATAATAGCAGTCAAAACATGCTCACCTTTCTTTATATGCACAATCTTCCAAGGACTCGTATCTACATTTCCCATCTTTCATGAAAATGCTCACCAACAACCTTTGGTGTTTATTCAAAAAAAGCCCTCATGTCCTTTTTTCCGAATATTTGAAAGTCAACCAAAATTTTGACCATGAAGGTCAAGAAAGTTATAAAATTACGGGTGTTTTTAACCTGTTGGAAAAAAATTATTCATATCATTCTTTAGAACAAGGCAAAATGTTTCTATCCCATGATTTAAGATTTTGTAAATAGCACAATATATCTACCTGTCCCTCCATCTCCCTCTCTCTCCCAGAGAATATACAAATATATAATTAAAGCCAAAACCTTTGACAAACTACAAATTTTTGACCAAAAATAACTTCACAAATGATGAAGAGATGAAACCAAGAAACAAGCTACAGTCTTCCCCTCATGGAAGGTAATATAACAGAAACAGAATAGGGTGGACACAATTCGAATCCAAAAAAGAAAATAAAAAAACAACAAACTACTAATCCAGGATGCAACTATTACTAGTGTATCACAGAGCATGTAAGCGAAATCTACCCAATGCACCCCACTGGACAATACAATAGCTGCTTCAAATATACTCTCATATAAGTAGTTCTGTAACAATATAATATATCAGCAAGTAATACATGTCACAGCATAAAAATGATTATACTAGTCAAGTAAGTTGAACTAAAACATAAACTAACAACAATCATGGTATGGTGCTTACATCTACTTACACTTACTAATTTTGATCGAATCATACAAGTAATATAATCAAAAGCAGCAAAAGGTTGATGATAGTGCCATGTCTCTTCATTTGTTTAAAAAGTTAATATTTCAGATAGACATTAAACACTTGGAATAATTAAATAATTAAACATATAAATTCATGCCATAAAAAAATACAAGGGAACATAATTAAGTAGAGTAAACTATATATTAGGTAAGAAAGCCAAAGATAAGCTCAAGCCGGAATGTACATATAATATATTAGATACTGGAACACGGGGCACAAGATATAAGATATCTGCCAACAATAAGAGTAAACCCTGCAATCATCTTTGTTCGAGTGAAGTTTTCTTAAGTTCAGGTACCATTCTTTTGTGTACCTTGTTGTATCTTGTCTCATCTTTGCAAGCTGAATAATAAATGCTTACCATATATTTCGATGTTGGCCACCATATTTTACCTTTGAATGTAAGTTGGAATCCACAACATTTTTTTTACTTTGTTCATATGTCAACCAGTTTACACTGTTTAGCAATCTTGTTAACTTGATTTAAATCACAATAACCTGTATCAAAGCTTAGTAGCCCAATTCATTAGCCTTAAAAACATTACACTAATTAAAAATATCATACATTTAATATATTTAATTGTAAGAAATTGAAGGATAAATGTGGCATTTAACATTTATTTTGAACAAGTTTAAGATTAGAACCTGAAAAACTTGGTGCATGGCTTCATTTTGCTTCCGGAGTCCATTTCTGTTACATGACATTATTATGTGCTTCAAGTTAATTCACTGCTTTTTTTAATTTTGATACTTCAAAACCATCAAAATTGTTAACCAATTTAAAATGGCGACAAAATGAACTATCAGCTAATTGCTGTAAATATTGGCTTCTTTGAAATCTACACTAAATGACAGAAATCAATAAAAACAGATGATAAATTGAAACGATACCATAATTCCTAACTTACAAACCAATTTCTCTCCCTCAAGAGTAGAAACCAAATTATTTCCCTAGAATTTTGTTTCAGATAATTTTCTCTCCAGTAATATATTTAAATATATTATTTGTAGAAAAACAAGTTTGAGAAAATTTTGATTTGAAAGATAGAGGTTCTGACTGTAGGACTAGCAGGACTGGCGGAATTTTGGAATGCCAAAATTCCAAAGAAAGTGAAAATTCCACCAGTCCATCTGCAGGAATGTTAGTATCTATTTTTCTAAAAAATCAATATAAAAAATTGTTATTATCCATTCGCAAAATTTATTTGGTTAAAAATAACAAATTTTATATGAATGATAATTTTGTGTATGTATGATAATAAATTTATATGTTATCTATTTGTTAATTTCTAAAAAGAATATTTTGGATGCCAAATTTTGAATGCAGAATAATTTAATTTAAATTTGAGAAATATATTATTGTGTGTATTCGACTTTTAAACAGAAAATTTTGGAAGCCAAATTTTGGATGCAAAATAGTTTAATTTAGATTTGACAAATTGATAAATTTGTGTACGGATAACAACAAATTGTATATTATATTATCATCAATAAGAAAATTTTGAGTATCTAATTTTTTAAAAGTGAATACAAATTTTTTATCATCCTCTCTTAAAATTTATTTGATTTAAAATAACAAATTTTATATAAATGATAATTTTGTGTATGGATAATACAAAAATTATAAGATTTTTTTGTTGACGAAATTTTTGATGCAGAATAGTTTAATTTAAATCCTCTGGGCGGAACCTTTCTCTACATCAAAATCTCCCAAACCCGTTTCTCTACCGCTAATATATTAAAATATACTATTGTACAAAAAATTATCTGATTTTGTTTACAAGTAAATGTTTGACATCAGATTCGCAGAACCAAATTTTGCAGGTTATAAAAACCCCAATGGACATCATTGTCAATGTAGAAAGGAAACTTAACTCCCATTTCTTAGCAATCTTTATTATGTTTCAAATTTCATAAATACTTTTTGGCTTTTCAAATTCCTTTTTAGCTATCATGCCAAGCACAAACAACACTTGGAGAAACGAAGTGATTTTTGAAGTAATAAGAAACCATAGTACTTCCACTGGCAAAAAAATTAATAGAATCATAAAAGCATTATTAAAAAAAAAAGTTCCTCACCATTTCTTAGCAATCTTTATTACGTTTCAAACTTCATATATACTTTTTGGCTTTTCAAATTCCATTTTAGCTATCATGCCAAGCACAAACAACATTTATAGAAACGAAGTGATTTTTAAAGTAATAAGAAACCATAGTACTTCCACTGGCAAAAAAATAATAGAATCATAAAAGCATTAAAAAAAAGTTCTTCACCCTAAATAAAATTGACAAGAAATAAAACATATTCTCTTATCTTCATATATTGCATCAAATTTGTATATAACATTTAAAAGTTGCTAACATATTGTACAAACAGTACAGAAATTAGTACAACTGCCAATCTGAACAGGATACCTAGTATACCACAAATGGTTATTAAATATGTAACATGAACAACATTTTATAAATAACCATACCAAAAAACACAAAAAACAAAAAGCAGAGGGGTGATTTTGGCTCTAGAACACAGTATTCTCTCCTCTAGAGAGAAAAGAAACCTACTAATCCAATGCTATCACCTATTGACTTCCATAGAATGTGCACAAGAGCTGATCACATGATCGCAGAACATATAAAAACCAAGACATGGAACTTATTTAATATATACATCTGAATTCCATCTAGTCTAAAGAACTTTAAGGATGTAATTCAGAAGAAGCCATACATACAATCATGACCTTTAGGGTTCTTAAGAATCAAGAAGAAGAAAAATAAACTTTACATACAGAACTGAGCTTGGTCAAACAAAAACTTGGGTCAAAAATCAAGTGCAGAGACCATGCATACAAGATCTTGATTGAAGCTCAAATAAACAATATAAGATATCTGAAACATGTGAATGCTTTTAATACTAGAGGTTCCGAAGCATCCTATCTTCTTCTTAAAAAAGGAGGAACGCATAAAAGTATCAGTCAGGAGCACTGGAAATCAAATTTAGTTCTAAACCCTATTCTGCGTTCTCTATGATGAATTTGCATTACAACTATAATTAAAAAGTCGGCTATTCAAAATAAACTTGTACACACGCGCAAAGAAAAATTCATAGAACCTCCTGGAGCATAGACCAACTGCTAACCTTAAAGAAATAGCAAAAGCAAAACAAGCCATGGACACAAACAATAAAAAGACATTTTTTGTTATTTCTGAAGATGTTGCTATTAGTTCTAGCTATATTAGTCAGAAAACCAACATAACCCGAAAGTAAAGAAATGCATAACTTTCTTCTTACAAAATAAGAAAAACTTAGTACTTCAAAAGCAAGAACTACTAGGGAACAGAAACATTTCCTCTTTGTGCTTTATAGCTCATTTCAAATTAATATATTCAGTCAACCAAATAGCATTTAACTTTTTAAGAAAGCTTAGTGTTTAAAGTTTTACATATAAGTTGCTAGCTTCAGGAACCGGCAGTATGAAATGAGTAAAAAGTGACATGACAATGATTATAAAATAACAGACCTAGCATGTAGTGCCCCGTCCCGCTCAGTCAATCGGAGGAATCGAAACGCCGACGGCGTTCGGACTTAGCCTTGCAACGGCTACTCGAAGACATCGCTCGGTCGGGGCGACCGCTCGCTCAGGTGGGGTAGTTTCGGTGAACTTGCCTCATCTTAGCTTTCACATAATAAATCGCATGTTTTCAACTTGCACAAGTAGGCTTGATAATAAAAGAGACGAATCCACATAGATAAGGGAATAATCCCGACGGGTCGAATTGAATTAGAATATGGAAAGGTCCAACGGTCGGCTTAGAGTTGGTGCACGGGAGCTTTAAAAATGACCCTCGATCCTTCGTCCCGTGGCTTGGGAGAAGAAAAGTTGGTTGAGTAGGCGAAGTCATGATCGTAGCCTAAGTCATAGGCGTCGCCCGCATGAATGCTTCATAAAGCATGCACGGTCCCATCGTCCAAGGCTTGGCATAGCCTTGACCCGTCCTATGAGTTAAGTTGCGTCGCACGACTGCTGGCGTAAAGTCTAAGCGCCCAAATGACTTGGTCGTTCAGAAGTCGAACGCATGCGCGGCACGTTTCCGCAATGCGAGGCTTGACGTAGCCTTTGCTCGTCGAGTCGTTTGTGCGTTTAAGTCAGGCAAGTTACGTTAGGCTATCAGAGTGGTAGCAAGCACGGTCCTACGAGTTCTACGGTTGGGTATAACCACATAGTCTTACGGTCTCAAGGCCCGTCGACTTGGACAGGAGTGTCGCGTAGAGCACGATTGGCTCAAGGCACGATGCACGGACTTAGTGTTTAAGGCATGAACCACGGTTGATTTAATGAGTTTTGGAGGAAGGACTATCGAATAGGCATTGAGTTGAATGAAATGATATGGTAACAGGGAGAAGGCTCGCGGCAGTCGGTCGTCGAGGGATCTCAAGGAGCATCAAGGGAGAAGGCTCGCGACCGCGGGTCGTCGAGGGATCTCAAGGATAGGAGTCTTGATATTGATTTGAAAGAGATGATAACATTGGAAGAGGAATAACTGTGTGAGACGTCAGTTTGTGTCGAGTCTTGCATGATCATTGGACAACTTGTCGACAAGGACAAGTTTCCACGAGCGGCAACCCTGGGCGCCGAGGGACCGCGTCGTTCCGGAGGAAAACACGGTATAGCCGTAGCTGGACGAACCGCTCGGGTTATTCGGAAACTTTCTTCGGGGCTAGCTACTTGCGATGAAAGGGTCTTCGAATAACAAGGCTATAAGTCCATGATAGCTTGTGGTGTTAGTGACCAATTCATATAGATGGGTCGGCACGAGCGGCAATCCGCGTGTGTGCCTTTGGATTTAGTCTAGTTGAATGTGTGTATGGTTGGAACACAAGTGTTTGCACCTAAGAATGGCTACAACATAGACGACGTGCTTCGGCACGAGATGTGGCATCGAGTCTTAAGTTGTCGGCATATAAGTTTGCATAAGTTGGAATTGAGTTGTCTTGAGTTTAAGTCAGGAAATACCGCAAGGCAAAGTCGGTTGAGACTTGAGTGACACTTAGCCCTCAAGTCTTGATTGGGTATGTTGATGATTTAGTAGCAAAAAGGGCCGCGAGACGGCGATATGATTGAGTCTCATTGAGTTGCGAGGCGCGGCCTCAAAAAGGACTTATAGCACGGTCACACGGGAATGGAATCTTATCGCGTAGTTGCGTCTCTGATTTTGGCCGAAAGGCAAGCACGACTTGATAGGTTAACGTTGTTGAGTCAACGCTGTTGTTGAAAGCACGGGATGGTCTAGAGACACAGAATAGGCCAAGGCGTCGGTCCTAAAACTGATCCTAAAGCAAGAGTAGAAAGACAATTGATAAGAAGGGACTATGTTGCACAAAGTAAATCTAACGTGTAGGTTTTGTATGGGTGGGCGAGGAGCTCATTCCACTAGTACAGTTGAGTACTGACACCCACATAGTTTACATATGCAGGCACAGGTAGAAGCTCGTGGCGCGGAGCTCGCTTGGATGCGTCGAGGCACGGAGTTCCTTGGCGATTCGAAGCGTGCGGCCGCATGGAGTCAAGACTTATACAGGACATAATGTATGGACGTCGCCTTCCAAAGCTTCCGCTGGTTCAAGACTTGTATTGAGAGATGAGAGAGAGCTGAGTGACTTGTAATGTGAGATGAGTGAGCTCGAGAGACTTGTAATCTTGGCCTTGCGCCCATTGTAATCTTTGTTTTAATATCAATAAAAGAGTGTTTTGCAATGACTTGTGTGTTGTTCTAATTTCCGCTGCTATTATTCAATGTCTCTGCATGGGGACTTTTGTGCGACGACCCCGTCGCAGCCGCTGAAATCGGCCGTTATGGAACCCGCCTTGCACGAGCGCAATCTAGGCTCGTGCGGCATCACGCCTTAGCGAGGACGATCGCTCCTACGGGAGCGGGACGTGACATAGCATGCCTAAGACAAATTAATGCATTTGATCACATAGGCATACTAACACAAAAAAATTGGAACATAAAGTAATTTTTTAAGATTTGCATGACATTGAATTTGAAAAACTTGAAAAATATAATAATTGTCATGTTACAATCAAGATCCCCAGTCCTACATAAAAATCATATCGATACTCTTAGAGTAAAGAAGAAACTTTTAGTACATAGATCAAACAAAAACTAAACATAAAATAATAATCTCCACCTACTTGATCCACATCACAGCTCAAATAAAGATCAGGATTCTGAATGTAGCACAAGAACATGCCTCGAACTAGAGTTTTGAACTAGCATCTTCTTGTTCTTGCATGACAGAAAATTTAACATATAATATGGAAAGAAGTATTGAACTAAGATTATTGTGTTAAAAAGAATACTTTTCCTGTCCAAAAAAAATAAGTTTTAAGTAAATAGATCAAACAAATCCCTAACTAGATCTTAATGTAATAAGTAATGAAAAAATTGAGATATAAAACAATATAGTATTGGAAATTAAAAATTGAGTACATACAGAGATCAAACAAAATTCTAATAAAACATCTAGTATGCTCAAATGAAGATCAAGATTCTGAATGAAGCACAAGAACAAACAAGAAACAAGGGTTTTAAAGCATCAATCACCTTGTTCTTGTCACTCAACAATAAAAATACATGAATCACAAAAAACTTGAAGAAAGACACAATTACAATTACAAGCTACTTAGGTCCTTGTTAGAGCTCAAATAAAAAAGCTCATCATCAAAGCTAGCTCATTTATCGGTTTTGCCATAGAGAATGAAGAATTCAAATAAACAAAACAAACCTAAAGATCCATCTTATTGAAAAAACTGAGGAGAAAGATCCCGCTTTCTCAAGTAGTGTGAAAAACACAGTAGTCCACAAACGAAATAGAATTATTATCTAAATTTACTCATGACAAAAATGCTACTTTAGTTCCAACAAAACTTTCAGAGCTGAAAAATAAGGGTCATAATTAAAACTAGGGTTTTAAAGCATTCATAATTAATGTTGCCACTGAGAATACAAAAAAGAGAAATCAAAGAATCAAAAGAAACTCAAATCAATCATTAAAAAAAACAGATCTGTACCTTTCGATCGAACAAACCCCTAATTAGAAATCTAGAGCATCAAGTAACACCGCTCTCCACCTACTAGATCTACAAACACAGCTTAAATAACACCCAACATTTATGGCAATAGCACAATGACACGCATTCAACTAGGGTTACACCTGCTGAACTAAACTTCAAAAGGATCTAAAGAAGCCTAAATCAATCGAGAAGTCGAACGAATCAGTACCTCTCGATCGCTTGGCTCCGGCGACTCCTTCGTTCCCGTTCACGGCGCCGTCGGGCCTCCCCCTCTTCCGAGCTCCTCCTCCGAACGAAGCCATAGATCTCGAGCTCGACGAGAGAGTAAGAGGAGAGAAAGAGAGAGAGGTGCTAAACCCCAATTCGAGGAGAGAGAAAATTAGGGTTTGGATGAGAAAGAAAGAAACCCTAAAGACAGAAGGATTGGGAGCGGAGAGGGGTCGGGTTGGGTTGGGGCGGTTGTTAACTTATAGGACGGACGTCAGACGCATAGTATCAAATCGTGTTTGTTCGTGGTCTTGGGTTCCGCCGGGGGCTGATCGGGACGTGACGGTGAGGGTCTGGGCGGTGACATATGGACCGTACGTTGGTTGCAGTACAGGATCCAACTCAGGTGCGTTGGTTTCAGTACACGGTCCAATTCGGGTCAGGTTTGTTGCACAAAAAGTGTATAATATAAAAAAAAAAAAACTATTATTATTATACAATCTAACAAAAGTATATTCTTATTTTTTAAATTTAATTCTAACTTAATATCCTCAATTATTTTACTTTTTCAACATAATATCTTAAAACTTTGTTCTTACAATTCGATATCATGAAAAAAAAGATAAAAATATTCATGTACATCACTCTCTCTCTCTCCCACCTAGCTGCCCACCACCCCTCTCCCCCGCCCTACCCCCACCCTGACGCCTCCCCTGCACCCATCGCCCCAGTTGTACCCCCCTCCCCCACTGCCTCCCCTCCCGCTGCTCCTTTTGTCGTTTGTTGTTGTCGTTGTTGCGCGTGGAGAAAGAGATGAGGGAGGTATGCAGCCGGGAGGCGGGGGGTGGCAGTCGAGGCAGGAGTAGAGGTGGAGGGGGTGTTGGCTGGAAAAGTAGTAGTTTCGCCATTTTTTGTTTTAGGTATCAAGTTAAAATAACTCAATAGTTAAAACAATAAAATAGTGAGGGTATTAAGTTAAAATTAAGCATTTATTTTATTAATTTTTTTACATAAAAGTAACTTTATTATGTGTCAAATAGAAGACATGAACGACACGGTTTTCATTATGGACGGTTTTTTTTTTTTCTTTTGAGTTGTTGACGTAACGTACGAAACTTTGTACACACTGCGTTGCATATCTTTTGGGTCCACCGTCCCTAATTTTTACACACACACATCTATACCTCCCATGTAGTTCGATTTTGAGACCGTCCCGCCTAGCTAGAAAGGTTATACCTCTCCTTATTGACCACAAGAGCCAACTAAGTTAGGTTTCCGGATGGATATTTTAAATGTGTCATTTATTTTAAGGTTAAAATGAGCATTTGTTTGCGACGCTAGTCCAACATATATTTTGGAACTCGTCTCAAAAATTATAATCTAAATTAAGCCTTAATCTCTTCAATTTATAATCTACATGCTTTTATTTCTTTGTATACTCTTTGGAGGGATGGGATCTGTTGTCCCAGATTTTCTGTTCCAATCATGTTCCCTCTCACATACAATTGTGGGTTCCACTTATTTTATAATAGAATAATATCCTAAATTAGTAGGACCCACAGTTGTATGTGAGAGAGGACATGATTGAAATAAAAAATTTAGGAAAAACAAATATGTGGCACTCTTAGGATGGGTTGGTACCAATGAAGCTGTCACCAACTTCTATTGCAAGCTACTATACATTATCTACTTACGGAAACACTTGTTTTAAAAAACAATTCAAAATTTATAGCAACTTCTCAAAAAATAGACACCAACAGTCTTACGAAAGACATCTTCAAATAAAACAAAATTATACTTCTATATAATGAGAATAGGTTTTACTATGGAAACTTTTGTTCCAAAACTGCCCTAATCTATGTCTAGTAATTAAAATGGGGTATTTTGTAAAACCTCCCCTAAATAATGGGCTAATTTGCGAAATACCCCCTAAAGATCTCGAATTGGTAAAACCTCCTTTCCGTCAAGACGCTGTTTGATTTTGGGTGACGTGGCAATCCGTGTGTGTTATTAAGTAAAAAAATAAAAGTTAGACGAAAATACCCCTGCAAATTAGTCCATTATTTAGGGGAGGTTTTGCAAAATATCCCAAAAATATACGTTAGAAATTTCTTTTTTTCTTTGCTTTTTCGTCGATTTCGTTATGATCTTTCCCTATTTCCCATCTATTTCTCCAATTTTATTGTATTTTACATTATTTTCCATTTATTTGATCAATATAAATTGCATATTAGCATATTTTAAACCTCTCTTTGTACAAAATGAACTTCCATGGACATTTTATTCCGGGAAGTCGTGCCGGCTGCGGTGGTGCAACCAGCTCTCCCCGCAGGTGGAGCACCGCCTCTTCACCGCCGAGGAGGACGACACCATCGTGCGGGCCCACCGCCGCTTCGGCAACAAGTGGGCCACCATCGCCCGCCTCCTCTCCGGCCGCACCGACAACGCCATCAAGAACCACTGGAACTCCACCCTCAAGAGGAAGTTCGCCCCCGGGTCCGACGACGGGTCCGCCGCCTTCCCGGATCCGGAGGACTCGAGACCCGTTAAGAGATCCAACAGCGCCGGGCCGCTCGTCTCTTTCGCTCGTCTCTTTCGCTCCGGGGAGATCCAACGCGGCGGCGGCGGAGGAGGAGAGGAGTTCGTCGGAGATCTCGGAGGAGAGGTCGGGGTTCCCTTTCAGCGCGGAGTTCCTGTCGGTGATGCAGGAGATGATCAGGAAGGAGGTGAGGAACTACATGTCCGGTCTGGAGCAGAGCAGGGACATGATGTGCGTGCCGGCGGCGGCGGCGGAGGGGTTCAGGAATGCTGCCATGAAGAGGATCGGGATCGCCAAGATGGAGTAGGGTTAGGGTTTCTAGAAGAGGAAGGAAGGAAGGAAGATCAAAAAATGATCTTTTTATTTAGATTTTTATTTATTTTTCTCTTGTTTTTTTTTTGGCACAATTTCTCTCTTTTAGCTCTCTTGGTTATAGAAATAAAATGTCCATGGAAGTTCATTTTGTACAAATAGAGGTTTAAAATATGCTAATATGCAATTTATATTGATCAAATAAATGGAAAATAATGTAAAATACAATAAAATTGGAGAAATAGATGGGAAATAGGGAAAGATCATAACGAAATCGACGAAAAAGCAAAGGAAAAAAGAAATTTCTAACGTATATTTTTGGGATATTTTGCAAAACCTCCCCTAAATAATGGACTAATTTGCAGGGGTATTTTCGTCTAACTTTTATTTTTTTACTTAATAACACACACGGATTGCCACGTCACCCAAAATCAAACAGCGTCTTGACGGAAAGGAGGTTTTACCAATTCGAGATCTTTAGGGGGTATTTCGCAAATTAGTCCATTATTTAGGGGAGGTTTTACAAAATATCCCAATTAAAATTGTTCACTAAATCTAATATTGTTAGTTATGTAATTACGTATAGAAGAAGAAGAAAAAAATTAAGAATAATGTTATTTGTTCTTTCTAAATATTATAAAATATATGCAAGACACGGACATATGTCCTAGTCTTAATAGAGACAATTATGATAAGTTGCACCAATGGTTTGTTTGGTTCGGTGAAGTGCAACAGGGTGAAGAGCAACAGAGAAGTACAAAATCCAAAAATTGTATCTATATTGCCGCAAATTTTTAGAGTTGCAAAAAAGTTGTTTGGTTGGGTTCATTTTTGTCCTCCTAAAAGTGTTTTTTTAATTAATTCTTGTGTTTGATTGTAAAAAAATTGGACTTGAAAGTGGTTAAAATGACAGTTACTTTTGTTTGGTTGACAATTAAATTTCAGTAGGAAGTATTATGAGCACCTTTTTTTTTAATTTTTTTACCACTCATAAGAAGTAAATAATCACTTGCAAACACACTCAAAACAACACCAAAACTTGAACATAATTTAGTAGAATCATTTGAGAATAACTGGTACAAATTAAAATTATTTTTGAACTATCAATTCGACAAAATTTATTACAATAGTAAAAAAACCTCCAACAGCTCCTTGAATGTTTTCAAAATTTGTACAACCATTTTGGATTTTTACAAATATTGTAAAATAATATTATGTTTGAATATATAATATCTGGATTATAACACTTGACAGTCGTGAATACAAAAATAAAATACAAAGCACTAATAATTTGTTGTTAATATGTCTGTTTGGTTTCTGTCTGAGGTTTGAATTTGTTTGGTTATCATGCTCTTCGATATCCACGATGTACGACGAGCCTCGTAAAAGTTAAGCATTCATGGCTGAATAATTAAAACGTCCAACACATAATTGACAAATTCATATAAGGGCATGTTTGATAAAATGGATTTGCATTTGGATTTAGATTTGGAAATCCAAAATTTAAATCCAAATCTATATCATGAATTTTCAAATCCAAATCCAACTCCAACCAAATATAGGATTTGGTAAATTATTAATTAGCTATTATAATTATAATTATAGTTATAATTAATAATTAAATTATTATTATAATTAATAAAAATAATAAATAAATAAATTATTAATTAAGATATAATGATGATTAATAAATTATTAATTAAGATATAATTATGATTATAATGACAATTAATAAATTATTAATTATATATTATAATGATAATTATAGTTATGATTAATAATTAAATTATTATTATCATTAATAAAATAAAAAATAAATAAATTATTATTAGCTATTATACTTATAATTGTAGTTATGATTAATAATTAAATTATTATTATAATTATGATAATAGTTATGATTAATAAATTATTCATTAAGATCTAATGATGATTATAATGACGATTAAGAAATTATTAATTAAAAATTTAATAATATATTAATTATTAAATTTATTAAAAATAATTATTAATTTTGATGATAAATAACTATTATTTTTTCTATTAAAATAATAACTAATTTTTAGTTATAATTTTTTTTAAAAATAATGATATAATGACTAAATTTTAATATAATGATGATTAATATATTTTAAAATAGTAACTATAAATTAATATAATGATGATTAATAAATTATTAATTAAATTATTATAATATATTAATTATTAAATTATAAAATATGATTATAATTCTGATTAAAATATTATTAAATAATATTATAATAAAATAGTAATAACAAATTATTAATTAATATTATAATAAGACTAGTAAATTATTAATTATGATTATAATTGGATATTAATTAATAAATTATTAATTAAGATTATGATTAATAAATTTATTATAATTATGATTAATAAAGTTATAAATTATTAATTAAGATTATTATATATTATTAATTAATAAATTATTAGCTTTGATTATAATTATGATAACAAACTATTAGTTAATTTTTATTAAAAACAATAATAATTTTTATTTATAAAAAAAATATTATTTAAATAATAATAGTGACTAATTTTTAATTAACTATTAGTTAATTTTGAATAAACTATAAATTAAATATTTTAATGAAATTATTAAACAATAACTAATTTTTTTCTCCCAAATCCAACATCTTTTTTTCAAATCCAAATTTTGGATTTAGTCATACTTTCCATTGTTGTATAGTTGTACAATAATAATGAAAAAAAAAAAAAATTAAGTTTCTCCTTACGTTGGCATATTTCCAACGGCTCATTCTCCCTTTATTTTATTTTTTTAATAGCTTTCAATATCAATGATTTCTCATTAAACATCATTCATTTTTTGGGATATAGAGTTGCCTATATATTGAGCTCCATTCTCCTCCTTTAGACCTACCAAAAAAAAAAAAAAAAACTCCTCTACAAAAACTCTCTCCAATTCTTGTCGGTCTCGAATTTCTGTTGCTTCGTTGTTGCTCTGGGCAGAGCTAAGTTGGGGTCGCTCTCTGCGGCAAAGAGATTTCGGTGAAGCGAAAATTTTACTAGGAGCGTTCGGATCCAGTCTGCACATAGACCCAGACTATCTCTTAGGGCAGTGCTTCGTGCGCGACTTCCCCGGAGGCCAGTAATTTTAATTTAATTTATTTTCTTGCAGATTTTAATCCAAAGTTTTTGAAGAAAATTTCAACAATCTAAGAGATAAATGGTTCTATAAAAAATCGTGACTTCTTGTTACAAATAGTCATTTATAAAAGTTTGTTCTAATACTGTTAACAGATTTACTTCACACAAATTCAAACTTATCAATTTCGTACTGTTAACTGTTGTTAAAATATTCCTCCATACTTTTATTAACATCAATTAAAGTTAGCTATATGTTAGCTTAAAAAATTTAGCATTAGTTTACTACTGTTAGCTTCTGTTAACCATTGTTGATAGGAAAAAATTTGTTACTGTCTAGTACAAGCTTCTGTTGAACATAAGCTTTTGGTTGTTTATACGGAAAATTTTCCTTTATACAAGCTTCTGTTTGTTACTGTTTAGTATACAAAGCTTTTTGTCCACACAAACAAGCTTTTTGTTTTAGTTTTTTGTTCATCAAAATTTTGTCCATACAAACAAGTTTTGTCAATACTTGTCCTTCACACAAGCTTCCTGTTAACAAACAAATTTTCTTACTATCAAATTTTATTACAACAATTATTTGCTATTGAAAACATTTAAAGTTTTCCTTTTTTTTCAAGCAAATTATTTGTTTTAGCTATAAAAAGCTATCGTGATTTATTTCATATCGGTACCATATTATTTGTTATTACATATAACTAAGACTGCTATTATCAATTATCTTTTCATAGATCAATTATCACTTCCTAGATTGACAACTTAGACAAACATTAGTGTGTTACTACATTTTGTCAATACTAGTTCCTTTTACTCAATATATATCAATTTAGGCTAAATCAAACAATTAATTGATTTAGTAAAATTCCTTTAATTTTAAAGTTCTAAAGTTAAGATTTGTTTGGGAACAAGCCGAAAGGACCCTTCTGTCAACAAGGCAAAAATTCGTCTAAGCGACCGGTACTTAAGAGTTCCTAGTGAACCTCCGCTTGCTGGGATCCGGCCCCTACAGCTAACCCAACCTTATCAAAACTTGAAAAACTAAAATTTTAAAGGTTTATTACTAAAATTATTTTAATTGTTAATTTTAGTTTAAAGCAATCTTATTGAGTAAATATAATTTTACAGACTTTAGAAAATATGACTTCCAAGGAAGAGACTTTTTCTGCAAAGCCTGCAAAATTTAATGACACCTACTTCAAGAGGTGGCAAAGCCAGATAAAATTTTGGCTTACCACTTTAGGCCTGATTTCTGCCATTGATGGGTCCACGCCCATCTCAAATGATTCTGATGAGACTGAGTCTGACGTAGGGGTTTCCAAGTCCTCCTCTTCTACCAAGCCCAAGACCCCTAAGGAAATTGACTACCATTGCTTCCACAGAATCTTAAGCGCTATGTCGGAGTCACTATACGACATATTTTTTGAGTATAAAAGCGCTAAAGAACTCTGGGATGCTTTGGAAGATGAGTATGGTTGTGATGATGCTGGAATTGATAGATTCAATTCCACCACATTCAACCAATATGTCATGGTAGATAACAAACGTATCAATGACCAAATCCATGAGTTCCAAGAACACCTTAGGCAGGTTCAAGCCAAGGAAACTTTCTTCTCTACTGAGCACAAAATAGGATGCTTGATAGATAAACTCCTTCCTTCATGGTCTAAAGTGGCAAAAGACCTTCTACATCTACAATGATCCATTACAAACTCTCAAGCTCTACAAAGAATTAGAACAGAAGAGCAATATAGGTCCAAGACCAAAGCTAGGTCAAATGCCACAGCTAAGGTAAATCTTGTAGAAAGTCATGCAAAATCTAGATCAAACAACCATCTCAAATCCAAGAAAAACTCCTTAAAAAAGAAGCAGAGTTTTCAACCTCCTCATCAAAACCATCATCACCAAAACCATCACCACCAAAACCCTCAACCCCAAAACCTAGAAACTTTGGTCAGACTCAGGATCAAAGAAGATTTTGTTTTGTGTGTAGTAGAACCAACCATACAGCCATCAACTGCTTCCAAAGGAAGAAAGAACCTATCCAGAACTCCTTTAAAGGAAAAGACAAGCCAGAGGCTAACATGATTCTGAATGGGTCTTCCAGCTCCTTCAGGTCTGTAAGCTTCCAACCTGTAGTAAACCTGTCTTTCCATTCTGATGATTGGTGGTTGGATTCTGGAGCTAATGTTCACATTTCATTTGATCGCTCCTGTTTTTCAACCTATCAGAAATCAGGTGGAGGAGGCGTGACTCTAGGAGATGGCTCAACGGCACAAGTTGTGGGAAGAGGAAGAATAGATCTGAAGATGACATCAGAGAAAATTCTACCTCTCCATGATGTGCTTCATGTGCCGTCTGTTAGGAGAAACCTTGTTAGTGGATCCCTCCTTATAGTCTCAGGATACAAAATTGTTATGGAGGCAAATAAAGTAGTTTTCTCTAAGAATGATTTCTTTGTGGGGAAAGGATTTGTGAAAGATGGACTCTTTATTTTAAGTACCATGAATAAAATTTCAAATCCTTCTTTTGTTGCAAATGTTGAATCATCAAATGTTTGGCATGGTAGATTAGGTCATGTGAACTTAGGATCTATTAAAATGATGATGAACTTGGATCTTATCCCTAAGACTCCTATAGATGATGAACACAAATGTGAGATTTGTGTTCAAGCCAAACACACTAGATTGTCTTTTAAATCTGTCTATAGGGATTCTGAACTCCTAGAACTTATCCATAGTGATGTTTGTGATTCCAATAGGATTTTGACCCGAGACGGTAGGAAATACTTTGTTACTTTTATTGATGATCATTCAAAGTATTGTTATACCTATCTCCTTAAGACCAAAGATGAAGTTCTAGAAAGATTCAAGGTCTATAAATCTGAAGCTGAGAACCAGTTAGATAGAAAGATTAAGATCCTTAGATCAGATCGTGGTGGAGAGTATACCTCAAATAAAATGACTAACTTCTGTGAAGAGGACGGAATTATTCATGAGGTAACTGCTCCTTATTCACCACAATCCAATGGAGTTGCTGAAAGAAAGAATCGTACTCTGTTAGATATGGTTAATGCCATGCTTCTCAGCTCAGGTGCCCCTGATAATCTTTGGGGAGAAGCCCTTTTGTCAGCCTGTTATATCCTTAATAGGATACCTAGTAAGACAAATGATAAAATCTCATATGAGTTATGGAAAGGTCGGACTCCTAGGATCAACTATCTTAAAGTTTGGGGATGTCTAGCTAAAGTAGGAATTCCTGAACCCAAAAAGAGGAAGATAGGACCTAAGACTGTAGATGATGTATTCATATGATATGCCCTAGATAGTAATGCCAATAGATTTTTTATAACCCATTCTGAAGTAAATAAAATATCTAATAACACAATCATTGAAGCTAGAGATGCAATTTACTTTGAGAACATTTTTTCCTTCAAGGATAGAACCCCTTCATCTTCCTCTAACCCTTCTCTCATTCCATCTACTTGTTATCATGATCCAGTACCCAGTTCTCAACCTGAACAAGTCATAGAACCTAGAAGGAGTAAAAGAGAAAGGATTGAAAAGAATTTAGGAGAAGGATTCTTCACATTTTTGATAGAGGGTGATCCCTCAACTTATGAAGAAACCATATCCTCTCCTGATGTCCCTTTCTGGAAAGAAGCTATTAACAATGAGTACAACTCCATCATGGAGAACAATACTTTGTTTTTAGCATACCTTCCTTTAGGCAGCAAACCAATAGGTTGTAAGTGGATCTTTAAGAAGAAACTTAGAGCCGATGGTACCATAGAAAAATATAAGGCTAGATTAGTGGCCAAAGGTTTTACCCAGAAAAAGGGATTAGATTACTTTGATACCTATTCTCCTGTTGCTAGAATTTCTTCTATTAGAACCCTCCTAGCATTAGCTTCCATTCATGACTTGCTGATCCATCAAATAGATGTAAAGACAGCATTTCTAAATGGAGATTTAGAGGAAGAAATGTATATGGAGCAACCTGAAGGTTTTAGTGCGAAAGGCCAAGAAAACAAGGTTTGCAGATTAGTAAAAATCTCTTTATGGCATAAAGCAAGCTCCCAAGCAATGGCACAACAAATTTGACAAAGTCATTATAGAATTTGGTTTTGTACCAAATGAATATGACAAATATTTGTATTCCAAAAATACAAATAAAAGTTGTGTTATCTTATGCTTGTATGTTGATAATATCCTTATTTTAGGATCTTCACTGGAATTGATAAATAATACTAAGAATTATTTATCTAACCAGTTTGATATGAAAGACCTAGGTGAGGCAAACCTGATCCTAGGAATGCAAATGTCCAAATACAATGAGTGATATACTCTATCCTTAGCACATTCAATTGAGAAAATGCTAAAAAAGTTTGAGTATTTTGACAAGAATCCTGTCCTTACCCCTTATGACAGTAATGTTGTTCTCAAGAAGAATGAAAGATTACCTATAGAACAACATAGATATTCACAAATGATTGGGTCCCTTATGTACATAACAAATAGGACTAGACCTGACATTGCATTTGCTATTAGTAGACTAAGTAGGTACACTAGTAACCCAAATCAATCACATTAGACTGCATTGGATAGAGTATTTAGATATCTTAAGGGAACTCTAGATTATAAACTTCATTATACTAGACACCCTGATATTATAGAAGGTTACTCCGATACAAATTGGGTAACTGATTCACATGATGTGAAATCCACTACTGGATATATTTTTATCCTAGCAGGAGCTGCAATCTCCTGGGGATCATATAAACAAACTATCATAGCCAGAAGTACAATAGCTTTGGATACTACCTGTACATAAACCGAGTGGCTCAGAAATCTTATTATACATATACCTGTTTATGTTCATCCTATTCCTGTAATTTCTATAAACTGTGATAATAAATCTGTTATAGAACTAATAAAGCATGATTCTGTGAATGCTAAGATGAACAGGCACCTGCAGCTGCGCTTCAAGTCAATAAAGAGCGTATTGGACAAATATGTGGTTCTTGACAATATAAAGTCAGAAAAGAACCTTGCAGACCACTTGACGAAGGGTCTGTCTAGGATATTGATCCTAGAATCATCGAGGGAGATGGGGTTAAGCCCATAGTATAGTCACCAGCAGTGGCAACCCAACCGAGTCTGACTGGAGATCCCAAGAAGCCGGTTCAATGGGTAGAAACAAGCTGGACTAGGTGATTATTATGGAACACTGACCTGAGATTAAATTCTCTTTAAAATAAAAGTCCAGGAGGCTGTACATGTGTATATTCATACCCCATCCCTATGGTGACAGTGTTCCTTTTGTGATATGGATAGGTTGAGTTTAAACTCTTAATAAGTTCAAGCATAATATGCAGGGTTGATTCCTATCAGCAACCCTTAAGGACTTACCTATATGAGAGGTCGTGGGGGCCGCGACTATAGGACAGGGCGATCCTAGACAACTCTCATGAATGTGTAAAAGTGCGCATGGCCAACCAAACACGCCACCCGATAGACCCAAGTACCTCTAGCGTACTATGTGTGCTATTTTCCGAGTCTGGTTCAAGAAGACTGATTCAAGGCGTAGTCCATCAAGCTCTTCTTCAGACAAAGACAATAGTCACTACGTGAGATTCAAGGCTGTAGTCCATCTCATTTATGCATAGTATAAACCTGTCCAGATCTTTTCTACTCTTTTTCTTTCCTTACTCGGAACTTGATTTTTGGGGGGGATTGTTGTATAGCTGTACAATAATAACGAAAAAAAATCAAGTTTCTCTTTACGTTGGCATATTTCCAACGGCTCATTCTCCCTTTATTTTATTTTTTAATAGCTTTCAATATCAATAATTTTTCATTAAACATCATTCATTTTTTGGGATATAGAGTTGCCTATATATTGAGCTCCATTCTCCTCCTTTAGACCTACAAAAAAAAAAACTCCTCTACAGAAACTCTCTCCAATTCTTGTCGCTCTCGAATTTCTGTTGCTTCGTTGTTGCTCTGGGCAGAGCTAAGTCGGGGTCGCTCTCTCTACGTCGTGTGCGGCAAAGAGATTCCGGTGAAGCGGGAATTTTACTACTAGGAGCGTTCGGATCCAGTCTGCACATAGACCCGGACTATCTCTTAGGGCAGTGCTTCGTGCGCGACTTCTCCGGAGGCCGATAATTTTAATTTAATTTATTTTCTTGCAGATTTTAATTCAAAGTTTTTGAAGAAAATTCCAACATCCATATCCTAATTCATCTCCAACCAAACATAGGATTTCATGGATTTGGCTCCAAATCTATAAAATCATAAAATTCAACTCCAAATACAATTTACCAAACGGGCCCAAAGAGGATTTGTACATGATCCTCGTCGTTTCTGCATACCTCTCCTTGTTTCCTCATCACATGACATGAAAAATATTGACAACAAATTATTAGTGCTAAATTAATAATAGAGTGACATGAAAAAAATTGAACACTACTTCCAAAATGTTGCATGGTTTATAAAATCACAACCCATGACATATAACATAGAGTGACATTTAAAGTCCCAGAAATAAATATAAGTAGGTGAAACAAACTTTCAAAATGTTGCATGGTTTATAAAAGAGAAATTTTGAGTCGCATACCACTTTTGTTATCCATATTCAATGTACATCTATGTGCTTTACCTTAATGTAAGTCACCCTCCACTTTTGACGAAAACCGTCTAACATTGACGGTCGATGTGTTTGACCGATAATTTTGGACGAAAATACCCTCGTCTTCTTCATTCCCAAACCCAAATCCTAATTCCTCCCCCGCTCCGCTGCCGCGTACTTGCCCCACCGCTGCTGCGCCCCCGCCTCGCTGCACCACCGCCACCTTCACCATCACCACTACCACCACCTTCACCTTCACCTTCACCATCAGCACCATCACCTTCACCAACACCACCACCACTCCCTCGCCGCCCCTCCGCTCCCGCTTCGCCCCCGCGCCCCCATCTCCCTGCGCGTGCGGCCGCTGCCGTCCCTCCCCCCTCTCCTGTGCCGCCGCCCCCGTCCTCCATTCGTGGCCATTTGCAGAAAAGAAGGGACGATTGACTCCAAGCGAATCATTTCCACCTCTCCCTTCTCCAAACCGAATCATATCTCGAAATGTTTTGTTCAACACGAATCAATCAACCGTCGTCTTAGAATACAAATTCTGAACTGAATCTTTACATAACCGAATGTTAATTTTTCTAATATCTTTGAAATCCAAAATTTAATTAACCCCTCTTTTTTTTTCATATATTACTATATGGTCATGCCTTGTCCACCGAGGCTGATTTTTGTCCATGTGTTAAAGTTTTGAAAGAATTTCTGACGTGAAAATTGAAAGAGCACTAGGATTAGTACATATAAAATCCATGTTAACCTCTTACTAAATAGAGAATTGCACAGGGAAGGGGGTGATGGTGAAGGTGGTGTTGGCGTTGGTACTGTTGATGGTGAAGGTAGTGGTGAAGGTGGTGGTGACAGTGAAGGTGATGGCAGAGGGCTAAACGAGACGGGGGAGGAGGGGCGAGCACGGCGGGGGAGACATGTTGCAGCATGCTTGGAAAAAAGATAGTGATAATTTAGTCCAAAAAATTGGATCAAACGTGTTGACCGTCAATATTGGACGATTTTCATCAAAAGTGGAGGATGACTTACATTAAGGTAAAGCATATTGATGCACCTTGAATATGGATAACAAAAGTGGGATGCAACTCAAAATTTCTTTTTATAAAATCACAACCCATGACAGGTAATATAAAGTGACATTTAAAGTCCCAGAAACAAATCTATGGGTGAAACAAACAAAAGAGCAACAACAACAACGTTAAACTCTATAGTTGAAAATCTCAAAGAGTAATGCTATATGTACCTCCAAAAACTTTTTCCTCCATGTCCTTCTACCACATGGCACTGCCTTATTGACCCAAACAAATAAAGGGGAGAGTTGGGAGAAGACATGAGCCAATAGAAGAGGACCAAGTGACGGAGGTATATGGAGGAGAGAGTTTTTGGAGGTACATAAAGTATTTTCCAATCTCAAAATATGAATAAAATCTTCTCATTGGCCTGAAGGCACAAAAACCTAAATAAATAAAATTTCATCGTAGCCCATACAACAAATTCATTTGTGTTCACCCATCAAAACAAATTCATTTATGATATCTTTCCAAGGTATTCATTCCTACAGAATGACAAAGGATGAAATGAACTTATTATACAACTTAAATATATGACTCAAAAATATATGAATTAAGTTTACTACAACTTGTTTCACAGTGAAAGAAAAAAAATTATATATAATTTTGAATATAACTTTTAAGTGGTGTTGCAATTATTTTGACCTTAACAAAATTACGGTTTGGTGCAACATTTATGTACCATTTACAGCAAATCAAACACTGAAAATAGTATAAATATTGTATGTATATATTCACATTTACAATTAACGTCTTTCTTTAAATTATTTTAACCACTTAAGTTGTACTACTATAGGATTTGTTTGCTTCACAGATTTGGGGGTGTGAAATGGTTCAAATTCGGATTTGGAACCACTTCACGTGTTTGGTTGGAAGATTTGTAGACAAGATTTACTGCGATATGATATGAATAGTAATTAGTAAATCTTGTCTGCCACTAGATCCTTATTTTGACATCGAAGTTTTTTTCTTGGAAGTGGAGAGCGGAAGTGAGAGAAATCATCATTCCCACTTTGCAGGTTTTGTTGGAGAACCACTTTTTCTCTACTTTAACTCTTTTCAAATCATAAGAACTACAAAAAGTTATACTTTCCAACTCACTTCAAAAATCATTACCAAATTTTAGAATTTTTCACTTCTAACATTCACTTCTTTAAAGCACCAAAAACGAAGAATTTTATACTTTGTCGTATTTCGCTGCACTTCAAAGTAATACGTACCCAAAATATCAATTTCAAAATTTTCACTTTGCCGCAGTTTGCCGCACACCTAACAACCTTTACACTATGCAAAATGCAGTAACACAAACTTCTATTGAAGAAAGTAAATACTTAAAAATGCCAAAGTGCAAATGAACACTGTGCATGTTCTCTACATCACCAAAGGGGTGCAGAAATACTGTTTTCAAAACTTGTGTATCAATTATGTTCCATCTGTAAGAATTTATGTCCCACATGTTAATACAAATTAATATAATGGTTAATTAATTGTATTTTTTTTATGGGAGAAAATATATTTATTGGAATATAGGAAAGAGTCCTCTCTCACACCTCAACGAATACGCACACCCCCATTTGTTGTCTAGAACCTCTGGGAAGAGTTGCAATCCTTTTGTATGAATGAATCATTGAAATGAAAAGACACTCATTTAGATGTTTATAAATTTAGTCTTGTTGTTCCAATGAGGATCATCATATATCAAATACATAATTGTCTTCTTCCCAAATTAAGGACTTGGTGAAAGAGAAACGATTTCCAGAAATCAAACCTCTCGCATAAAGTTACGGAACGGAGAAAAGTACACATTTATGTTTCCGCATTAAGGGGGGCGTTTGGTACGCGGTATTTTTTTTATTTCCGGAAAAATTTAAGATGGGAATCTATTACCACGTTTGTTTGGCTTATAAAAAATTTATTTCCGGAAATTATAAATACCCGGATAAATAGTTTACCCACAAAATATGAAAATTCTATCCCTTGAGAATAGGTGGGTATTTTTTTTTTGCCTGGACAAAAAAAAATTGTCTAAATTTTTTTCTTCTTTTTTGATCAATTTTGATTAGTTTTGAACATTTTTTTTGTCCTTTTATCGCTTTTTTGTTATTTTTTGTCGTTTTTACCAATTTTTTGCCGTTTTAAGCAATTTTTTGTCGTTTTTACCCCTTTTTTTGTCTTTTTGTCACTTTTTGAATTTTTTTGTCGTTTTACCCAATTTTTGTCCTTTTTGTCGCTTTTTTGTCAATTTTTGTCGTTTTAAGCGATTTTTTTGTCATTTTTGTAGCTTTTTGTTGTTGTCTTTACTGATTTTTAGTCGTATTTGTCGCTTTTTGGTCATTTTTACTAATTTTATGTCATTTTTTGTCATTTTTGTCGTTTTTTTATCGCTTTTACCGATTTTTTGTCGTTTTTGTCGCTTTTTGGTTATTTTTTGTTGTTTAAACTGATTCTTTGTCGTTTAACCGATTTTTGTCCTTTTTTGTCGTTTTTATCGATTATTTTTCATTTTTGTCGTTTTTTGGTTATTTTTTGTCGTTTTAACCAATTTTTTGTTGTTTTTAACCGATTTTTTGTCGTTTAAAACTGATTTTTTTGTCATTTTTTTTCGTTTTAACCGATTTTTTGTTGTTTTTTGTTATTTTTGCCGCATTTTGATTTTTTTGTCGTTTTTACCGATTTTATGTCGTTTTTGTCGTATTTTGGTTATTTTGTCGTTTTTATCCTTTTTTTGGTTATTTTTTGTCGTTTATACATTTTTTGTCGCTTTTTGGTCATTTTTGTCGTTTTAACCGATTTTTTGTCGTTTTTCATCGTTTTTGTCTTTTTTGTTATTTTGTCGTTTTTATCGATTTTTTGTCGTTTTTACCAATTTTTTTCGTTTTTACCGATTTTTTGTCGTTTTACCGGTTTTTTAATATTTGTTCATTTTTTCGTTATTATTATTTTTTATTTTTTTCCGGGAATATTTATATTGTCACCAAACATGGGAATGTAATTTTTCAGGAAATTGAATTCTTTGGAATTTGATTCCTGGGAATATAGAATTCCCAGCTATATAGTATTCCGCATACCAAACGTCCCCTAAGTTTATAATGTGTGAAAATATGATTCCCAAAATAATGTTTACATGTGGTATCAGAGCCAAATTGAGGAATCATATATTTTCCAACTTTTGAATGTTCTGTTATATAATTCATAATACCTGATTATGTAAAAAAAAATTGTCCTTCTGTTTGTTGTTTTACCGATTGACAAATTTTCAGATCATTTGTCTTTTGAAATAATTTTTTTTTGTGTGAACTGGACTATATGGAAACCATATAATACCAACTCTATGGCCGAATGTTTTATTCTTGGTTTTTTTTTTGTAGGTTTTCGTTTAGTATTCTAAAGTAGGCTAGACTTTCTTGGTATAATTCTGTGTAAGTTGAACCATGGAAATCATACTGTTGTGACACAGCGAAAATAAATCCAAAAAACTCAAAGAAAATTCACAACCACAAAGACAGTGATTTACGTGGTTCGGCCAAGATGCCTACTTCCACAAACGAGGATGATTTAATTCCACTATGAAGAAGAAAATGAATTACAATAGCTCTCAACACTTCTCTCCTTGCATTCAAGAACTCTCTATCACAAAGATAAAAAAATCTCTCAATTTTTTTTTGTGTGTTGAACTTATTCAACGACTTTTGCTCTCTTGTGTTGAACTTATTCAACAACTTGAGCACAATGAGATGTCTTATGTTGAACTTATTCAACAACTTACATTGAGTACTCTTGGAGGGTGTCAATTGTGGAGAACCTTTAGACCGCTTTATATACCATAGAAATCCCATTCTATGTAGGCTTAAAATTCAATCTTATTGAGGATTATATATTGGAAATCCAATCCTATGTAGACTTACATAAATTAGAAATCTAATCCTTGTAGGATTACCATATATATGATCAAATCCAATCTTATATAGGACTACCATCTATATGGTCAAAAAAGGTCATGGGCCTATTTTTGGACACTTTCTTTCATATCTCCACCTCGACAAGGTTTTACCACAAAACAGAGCCGACACACTTCTCCACCACATAGCTTCACCAAATCAACCACTCGTCAATCCCGTCTCTAAAGGCTCTCAAGCAAAACTTCTCCACCTGGCTCTGGAGAAGCTTTCTTCTTCTTGTACACTCTCTTGCATCCTATAACTCGCTTGCCTTTGGACAATGGAACCAAATTCCATGTGTTCTTATGGAGAGACTCAATCTCTTCATGCATAGCCATCATCCAGTTCTCGCTGCTAGTATCTTTGACAGCCTGTCAGAATGTGATAGGCTCTTCATCCTCCACTGATAGTACATATGCCACCACATTTAACTGTCCATAGTGCTTTATCGATTCCTCAAATTCATACATGTGTACTGGCTTGACCGATCTCCTTGGCCTAGTGGTGGCCAAGAAATCTTGCTGCTGGTGCTGCGCTTCTTCTAGTTGTTGCTCTTGTGGGGCTTGATGAACATCTTCAGAAACCTCCACCTCATCTGATGCATCCTCAGACAACTCAATCTCAACATTTTGGGATTTGCTAGATACACCACCATCTTGATCGGACTCATTCTTCTTGCTTGAACTGAAGGTCACCCTGTGCTGCTTGCTATAAACGCAATGCTCACAGAAAATTCATACTTGGTTTCTTCAAGTTCTTCGGTAACCCTTGCTTGCTCAGTAAGGACATGTCTTTCTTGCTCATATGTCCAAGCCGCATATGGCAAAGACGCGTGCTATCAGACAAATCAGATGTATTGACAGCTAAAGTTTCAGTCACAGTGCTTCCCAATAAGATATAAAGGTTACCCTGTCGGTGACCTTTCATCACCACCAAAGAACCACGAACGACCCGCAAGACTCCACCCTCGGCGACGAACTTGTTACCATTCGAGTCAAGCATACCAAGAGAAATAAGATTTTTCTTGAGGTCGGAAACATGTCTGACATCGGTCATAGTTCGCACAATTCCATCATATATTTTTACCTTGATAGATCCAATTCCAACAGCTCGACATGCATTGTTGTTACCCATCAACACAGAACCACCATCTGTCGCCTTGTAGGAAGAAAACCACTCCCTCTTTGGACACATATGGTACGAGCATCCAGACTCGAGAATCCAACGGTCACTCATGTTGTCATGTGCCACCGAAAAACAGACTCCATCACTATCAGCTTCTGAAGCACAGTTTGCTTCATCACCTTCTCTCTCTGTCTTATTCTCCTTTTTCTTGTTCTTCTTCTTTGGATGAGAACACTTATTTGCATAATGTCCTTTCTCATTGCAGTTGAAGCACTTCACCTTCTCAATAGGTGTTTTGGACTTGGATCTTGACATTCTGCTAAAAGATGCTTTATCGTTTGTCATTCCTCTTACCGTCAAACCTTGGGCTTGGCCTCCATCGTTTTCGCCATTAGATGCCAACCTCCGCACCTTATTAGATAATAAGGCACTCGTAGCTTCTTCTACGAAAATCGAGTCCTTCCCGTATAATAACGTTTGAATAAGATTCTCATAAGAATCGGGCAAAAATAAATAATAGGATTAGCGCCAAACGATCATCTTCTTCATGTATGTCAACATCCTTCAAGTCAAAAATAATTCGATTGAATTTTGAAATATAATCCCGAATTGACGTACCTTCCTCCATCACTAGTCTGTAGAGCGACTTTAACCTATAAAGTCGGTTGGTGAGATTTTTCGTCATGTAGAGTGATTCCAACTTCAACCAGAGCCCAGCGACGGTGGTTTCGTCCTTCACAGAGTACACGACATCCCTTTCCAAACATAGGCGAATAGCGGCACATGCTTCGAGATCCATGTCATCCCAATCATCATCGGTTATGTTAGTGGGCTTCTTGGACTTTCCCCGTAAAGCTTTGTGAAGCTTTGAGATATGAGAACGTCATTCATCTGGCTTTTCCAAAAGCCAAAATCATTCTTCCCATTGAACTTCTCAATTTCATACTTCCCAATCCTGCTTAACGGAGCCATATCAAGAATCCACCCAATTAACTTTCTCTGAGAACTTTGTCAAAAACTTTGCTAGACTCCCAAAGCTCTGATACCAATTTATTGTGGCACAGCAAAAATAAACCCAAAAACTCAGAGAAATTTTACAACCACAAAGACAATGATTTACGTGGTTCGGCCAAGATGCCTACTTCCACAAACGAGGGTGATTTAATTCCACTATGAAGAAGAAAATGAATTACAATAGCTCTCAACACTTCTCTCCTTGCACTCAAGAACTCTCTATCACAAAGATAAAAAAAATCTCTCAAATTTTTGTGTGTGTTGAACTTATTCAACAACTTTAGCTCGCTTGTGTTGAACTTATTCAACAACTTGAGCACAATGAGATGTCTTGTGTTGAACTTATTCAACAACTTACATTGAGTACTCTTGGAGGGTGTCAATTGTGGAGAACCTTTAGACCCCTTTATATACCATAGAAATTTCATCCTATGTAGGCTTAAAATCCAATCTTATGTAGGATTATATATTGAAAATCCAATCCTATGTAGACTTACATATATTAGAAATCCAATTCTTGTAGGATTACCATATATATGGCCAAATCCAATCTTATATAGGATTACCATCTATATGGTCAAAAAAGATCATGGACATATTTTTGGATACTTTCCTTCACATACATTACCGATTGTCTTACCAAAATGGGAAGACAGATCATGAAAATTCATTCCATCCCACGTATATAATATATTTTGTCATATGGACCTATATACTATATTCTGTCATATAGTTTGTTTATTTGTTTTGTTCAAAATAAATATGTAATCCCTCAAAGGACTTTATGATATAACTTTTCCAAATCATATGCTTGGAAAGTTCTGATCTCAAATACAATAATGGTCATTTTCTTATCTGTGAAATTTAATTTACAATCATACAATTTCAAATAGAAGTGAACTTTGCTTGTTATGTTCACTAGAATGAATATGGTGCTCCTATAAAATTTGGAATTAATATGCATGACTTTTATATTGCAAAGTTGTTATTGCATTATTACCAAAGTGGTCAAATAATGTTATTTTTATACCCGCAGGTGCTTTATGTCCAGATTACTTTTCATATTATTGTGGGCACTTTAAATTATTATTTTTTATTGATCACTAGATATATAATATTATCCAAATGTAAACAATTATTTAGCGACTGATGAATAAGAAAATGATAAATTATTTGTGTTTTATTTGTGTATGCATTGAATATCCAAAAGATAATATGCATACTAAAATACAATGTAATTTTATCAATTAGTGTAGAAACTAAAAAGCATCATTATGTGAATCAAGTATTTCATATTTTGCCCAAAGGTGATGCATGAAAATACGTTAATTGTTTTATATTAAAATTCAAACCACTACCAAGCATGTGTTATAATTGCAGTATCATCATCTTTTTTACTTCATTCGCTGGCTTCGTCTGTTCCAATGCTTACAGGAATGAATTTTCATGCTTGGTCTGAACAAGTCCAATTCAACCTTGGTGTGCTTGACCTCGATCTTGCACTACAGATTGATAAGTCTCATGATCTCACTGAGACCAGTACTAAAGCTCAAAAGACTCTCCATAAAGCTTGAAAAAAGTCGAACAGACTCAGCATTATGTTCATGCGAATGACAGTAGCAAACAACATTAAGACTACCTTACCTAAAACTGATAATGCAAAGGAATATCTCAAAATCATTGAGAATCGTTTTAGAAGTGCTGATAAGTCACTTGCTGGAACACTTATGAGCAAGCTTACCACCATAAAATTTGATGGAAGCAACTCTATGCATGATCATATCCTCGAAATGACTAACAAAGCGACTAATCTCAAAAATGTTGGGATGTCTATATATGATAACTTTTCTAGTGCAATTTATTTTGAACTGCTTACCTCCTGAATATGGGCCATTTCATGTTCATTACACACTACTAAGGATAAATGGAACATAAATGAATTGGCAAGTATGGTTGTGTAAGAGGAAGCGAGAATCAAGCAACACGGTATCAATACAGTCTATCTTACTACTCAAAAAGCAAGTAAGAATAATGGAAAGAAGCGTGGAAAGCAAAATAAATGCAAAGGTTTCCAGAAAGATGGCACCAATAATGGCAACAAGGGAAAGAAACAGAAGAATGAGAACTGTCATTTCTGCAAAAAACTTGGTAATTTCCAGACTGATTACCCAAAATGTAAAGCATGGTTCGAAAAGAAAGTTAAGCCTTTGGCTTTTATATGTTTTGAATCAAATTTAATTGAAATTCCTTCTAATATTTGGTGTTACGTCCCGATTCGTCGAATTGTTCGTCCTTATTTTAACTCAAGATAATGATCATCCTTGCTGGGACGTGATGCCATACAAGTCTAATTTGGACTTGTACAAGGCAAGTATGTGCATTTGATAATTCTTTTGAGACAATAAGTTAAAATTAAACAGTGCAGAGAGTTGAAGACGTAGCATAGGAAGAAAATAGATTTTTCATTAATAAAACTTGTAAAGTATGTGCAAGATCATTTTTACATTACATATGCCGTTGTGGCTACATTCTTTGAAACACAAAAGAAAAACTCTCGACAAGCTGCCATAAAATAATCATTGTCGTTCCATACATTCATGTCCCTTTATACATTTGAACAAAATGCCTTCGATCTGAACTAGACTTCAAAATACTTCAAAATAGGAGAGCTTCGAGCTGCCTCCCGTACTTAAGCTTAAGCTTAATCTCGTGCTCCCGCAGCGCGCTCGTCACCTTGGGGTTGGGGGTTAGCACACTTGCTAGTGAGCGGAATGAATCCATTTGTCTAAACTGACACTGACTATTAAGGATTCAAGCATTTGAAGTGATCTTTATATTTAGAACTAAATGAGTTGCAGTTTATATCGAAGGCATAGTTTAAAGCAGTAAATAACATAATAATTTCCAACTTATCTTAACACGGTCGTGCTCCTGACTGCATAAAATAGACATAATACTTACCACATACACAAAATAATAGGTGAGCATGCTATCTATCTTATATGCGGTCATTGGTGTTACGACACCACGAGGGACAATCCTCAATGGCATTACGACACGCCCTACAGTACAGGTTGCGAGCCTAACCGGGATCTCGCAATGCCTCGTGCAAAGCACTAATCTAAAATTTCTTCTAGGTCGATTCGATCCCGGCGTGCCTAGATACCGCATTGAGAAAAATAATACCTTGTGCACAAGTTATCCGTGACCATGCAATTGTATGAACAATTTAAGCTAGGCAACATAATGCATGAAACAAACAGAGTTTAGCAGTAAAAATCTATGTCTTGCGCAATAATTCATTAATTTCCCTCAAAGTCGTATGTTCGATTTTGTGACTCAAAAGTACCAAATACTCCGAGGCACCATGTCACGTCCCGATTCTGTCGAATCGATAGTCGTCCCCCGGGCGTGATGCCGTGCGAACCTAATTTGCGATCGCACAAGGCCTAGTCATAAGGTAATCCGAGACACGAGATCTAAGAGAGTACGCAGACAAATTGATACACACAATGAGTAAAGAAAACTTGATCTTTATTGATAATGAACATCTTTTACAGACTCCGATACAAGACTCATTGCCGCACGGGCTACAACATGACTCGATTACAAAAGAGTGCCGATGAGATAGCCGTTCCATACATTGCACACATCCCTCAATATACACAAGTACTCCATTGACCTGGATGGGAGGTACGCTGAGTCATTTGTCTTGGACTGTCGAGAGCCTTCAAAAGTGGAGTCGCAGAGTAAGTCTTCGACGCACGGCTGAAGCTTCAAAAGTCACGAACGCCGCCGAGCTAGCTGGCACGTCCTTCCTGGTTCGCTGGACCTGCAAAGAGCAAGGATCAGCACGAAACACATGTACTGGCGAATGGCTAATTAAATCTAAGCTCTGCATTTGATTCAAGAAGTTTCGTAAACATGTTAGCTAGCTAATTCAATGATCTTTCTAACCATCCTGTTCGATTTGCATGTTAACATGTTTTGAGGCAAGCATATGAAATTGTGTAACATTAAGCAACTATCATATTCACCCCGTGCCACGTGCATTTGTTAAGTAGAGAGAAGGGTGTGAAGGCCACTGGCAATTTCAAGCCATCGCGGACATATAGCTGAGTTAGACGGTGACCCTTTCGCGTCGGGTAGCGAGCCCTGTGCAAAAGTTCTCGCATAACTCGAGCCGATGAAGGGCTGGCGCTTGCTATACACTCGTTCCTCCCGGGCCGAATCGGTCCCTTGGCCTAGGTAACCGTTCGAGAAAACTACACCTTGTCGACAAGTTATCCAATGACCGTTTTTCTTTAGAACTTAGTTGATTTTTACTCATTTATCCGTATCGTTGCGATAAGCGTTAATTGATTCATTCATTGGTTTGGCATAGACCAAGTATAATTGCATAGGGAAGCATGTTTCCATTTCCAAAACCGGCAGTTCGTTAACAAGTGATTCGTGAAGTATCGTGCCACGATTTCATTGATTCAACACTATTATGACAAGCATTTTATTTTACTTCATATATTGAGTTTTGAAGTAGAGGGACGGGACGAAGGAGGTCAGCCACTCGCCTTAGCCTTGCTTCATGCGAGCGACCGGTTGGCTGCACTGACGTCGCCTACGCGATCACCTGCAATCACATAAGCAACTGATTAGAACACTGTATAATTCAAGGATATTCGATATGAATGCGCAGCTCGAAAATGTATCACGAAAACCCATCGAAAACATTCACGAAAATGCATTCAGAAAACAAAGCCAAAACCAACGCAAGCAGCGTGAAAAGCAGAGCAACGGGAGGTCTCTCCCGACTCAGCCGCAGAGTCAATCCTCGAGGCGTAACCCGCTGAATATGGGACTTGGTTCCGAAGAAGACACTCCATAATGAGGAATGGATCTTAATTCAACCGTTCCCGTTCGATCGACTCGGTCGATCCCGACCTATCGGTCCCGATCGAATCGATAGCGACAGTGTTCCTTTCTCGCGCACCCCGTGGACAGAGTACGGGGCACGATGTAGGGACGGGGCACTACACCATAACCAACTAAGAAAAAGTTTCGTCCTCGAAACTTAAAATAGAACCTACCTCTACGAAAACAACGAAGGGAACTTCTCCTTCATTTCTGACTCAAGCTTCCACGTCAACTCCTCGACTGAATGGTTTCTCCAGAGGATACGGACGAGGGGAATAGTACGGTTGCGGAAAAGTTTATCCTTGCGCTCCAAGATTTGCACCGGCTCTTCGACATATGACAAGTCCGCCTTCCGGTCCAGCTTACCCAAATCCACAACATGGCTCGAATCATGCACGTACTTCCTCAATTGCGATACGTGAAAGACGTTATGTACCTCTGACAACGCAGGCGGCAAGGCAATTTGGTAAGCTACCGGGGCGACTCGCTTCAATATTTCGAACGGGCCAACAAATCTTGGGCTCAATTTCCCCTTCGCACCGAACCTGGAAACTCCACGCATAGGCATCACCTTCAGGAATACATGGTCGCCTTCCGAGAACTCGAGGGGGCGTCGGTGCGTGTCGGCATAGCTTTTCTGCCGGCTTTGTGCTATCTTCAATCTTTCTCGTATCAACTTGACCTTCTGCACAGTCTGCTCCACCAGCTCTGGACCAAGTATCTGTCGTTCCCCGACTTCATCCCAGCAAATGGGCGATCTACACTTCCGGCCGTACAAAGCTTCATACGGCGCCATTTGGATACTGGACTGATAGCTGTTGTTGTATGCAAACTCGGCCAGCGGTAGATGGACGTCCCAACTTGACTTCAAGTCGATCACACAGAGTCGCAACATGTCTTCGAAAATTTGGTTCACTCGCTCTGTTTGGCCGTCAGTCTGAGGATGATAAGCTGAGCTGAACTTCAACTTGGTCTCCAGTGCTGAATGTAGACTACTCCAGAAGCGCGCTACGAACCGTCCATCCCGATCCGAGACGATAGAAACTGGGACCCCGTGCAGCCGAACTATTTCATCAAGATATATCTGAGCAAGGCGGTCGACGCTCCAAGTAACTTTGATGGCGATAAAGTGCGCTGACTTGGTTAGTCGATCGACGATGACCCAGACGGCGTCGTTTCCCCGCGGCATCCTCGGCAAGCCAACAACGAAGCCCATAGTGATGTGATCCCACTTCCACTCTGGAATGGCGAGGTTCTGTATCTCCCCGTCCGGTCGCTGGTGCTCGACTTTGACTTGCTGACAGGCCATACATTTTGACACAAAGAGCGCTACGTCCCTCTTCATGCTGTGCCACCAGAAGACAACGCGGAGGTCCTTATACATCTTGGTGCTGCCAGGATGCAAGGAATATTTTGCATAGTGTGCCTCCGTCATTATCTCCTTTCTAAGTTCTACGTCGTCCGGTACGCATAGCCGTCCCTTCACGCGCAACACTCCCGACTCGTCCTCTGTAAAGTCGGACGCTTTTCCTGTCGATATCAGCTTCCGCATCTTCTCCAGGTAGGGGTCGTCCTTCTGTGCAGACTTGATCCTCTCCAGTAGGCTCGGTTCCACCCGTAGTTGCGCCAGCTTCACGTCTCTAAAACGAACTCGGAGCTCGATGCCCATTCCTTCCAAGTCGCGGAGCAGTCGATCGTTGATGCATAACGAAGCTAAGTACTTCCGGCTCAGCGCATCCGCTACCACATTTCCCTTGCCTGGTGTGTAGTCGATTGATAAGTCGTAGTCTTTGATCAGCTCGAGCCATCGCCTCTGCCGCAAATTCAATTCTTTCTGGGTGAAGAGATACTTAAGGCTTTTGTGGTCCGTATAAATCCTGTACGCCACGCCATAGAGATAGTGCGCCACAGCTTCAACGCGAACACAATTGCCGCTAGTTCTAGGTCGTGCGTGGGGTAGTTCTTCTCGTGCAGCTTCAACTGCCGGGAAGCAAAAGATATCACCTTATTCCGTTGCATGAGCACACACCCCAAGCCCTGGCCAGAAGCATCGCTGAAGATTTGAAATCCCTCTGTCCCTTCAGGAAGAGCAAGTATCGGGGCCGAAACGAGCCGTTGTTTGAGCTCCTGGAAGGAAGCTTCACAGTCGTCTGACCACTTGAATGCGACTCCTTTCTGGGTGAGGCGAGTCAACGGCGATGCGATCTTCGCGAAGTCCTTCATGAAGCGTCGGTAGTATCCCGCCAAGCCTAGGAAGCTTCGAATTTTGCTAACTGATGCGGGCCGTTTCCAATCAGCAACTGCCTCGACTTTCTTCGGATCGACTGCGATGCCCGTGGCGGAGATGATGTGCCCAAGGAATGAGACGCTGTTCTGCCAGAACTCGTACTAGCTCATTTTCGCGTACAACTGATTCTTTCGAAGGGTTTGGAGTACCGTCCGCAGATGCTCTACATGTTGCGCTCGATCCTTCGAGTAGACGAGGATGTCGTCGATGAAGACTACTACGAACTTGTCAACGAACGGACGGAACACCCGATTCATTAGATCCATGAAGACGGCAGGGGCGTTTGTCAGGCCGAACGGCATTACCAAGAACTCGTAGTGGCCATAACGAGTACGAAAGGTAGACTTCGGCACGTCATCTGGCTTGACTTTGAGTTGGTGATAACCCGATCACAGATCAATCTTCGAAAACACCGTTGCACCTTGGAGCTGGTCGAACAAGTCGTCGATGCGGGGTAGGAGGTATTTGTTTCAGACGGTGGCTTTGTTTAATTCTCGATAGTCGATGCAGAGCCGCATCGATCCATCCTTCTTCTTCACGAACAGCACGGGCGCACCCCACGGCGAGACACTCGGACGGATAAACCCTCTGTCGAGCAATTCCTGAAGTTGTGCCTTCAATTCTTTCAATTCTGCAGGGGCCATTCTGTACGGAGCCTTCGAGATCGGACGGGTGTCGGGGAATGTGTCGATGGTGAACTCTATTTCTCGATCGGACGGCATGCCGGGTAGCTCGTCCGGGAACATGTCAGGGAATTCTGCCACAACGTCGGTCTGAATCGCGTTTGCACCATCCTGTCGCATGTCTCGAACGGAAGCTAGATAGCCTTCGCATCCGGAATGCAGCATCCGTCGAGCCGATATTGCAGAGATCACCATGCAGGTCGGCGACGCCTTACCACACGAGTTCAGAATTCAGGCACTCCAGGCATGCGGAATGTGACCTTCTTTTCAGCGTAGTCTATGGTTGCGTTGTACGGCCCGAGCCAATCTATTCCCAGAATGATGTCAAAGTCCTTTATGTCTAGAACTATCACATCCAGACCGATCTTTTGACCACCGATACAGATAATCCTGCCGGTGCAAGCTAAGTTTGTGAGAATTGGGGTGCCCGAAGGCGTGCTTACGCTAAGGTCGAGATCTAATGATATTACAGGGAATTTGTGCTCGGCAGCAAAGTCTGTCGATATAAAACTATGTGAAGCACCTGAATCAAATAACACACGAGCAGGCACATTATTGAATTTTAGTATACCTGACACTACTATATCTGATGCCAGCGCTTCATCTCGAGTCAGGGCGTAGACGCGACCCTGAGCATTAGGGCGATGGTCTTGGCCATTTTGTTGTGCGGTCGGGGGAGCCCGAGGTGCTTGGCCTCAGTTCTGATGGTATGGTTGACGGTGCTGGTTTGACGTCACCGGACAGTTGCTTACGACATGGTCGGTTCGGCCGCACGCGAGGCACGTGCCACTCTTCAATCAGCACTCGCTGACCAAGTGCCCCTCCTTGGCGCAGAAAGTGCAGACCACTCGATCCTTCATCTGGTTGCCGCCTCCGTTGCCGCGGTTTTGACGCTTGAGTGCGTTGTTGCCTCCCGCATTACTATGGCGTTTGTTATTAAAGTGAACAGCGCCGGTAGTAGTAGGAGGATACTCGGACTCCAAACGGATGGCGTGGTTGAGTGCCTCGCCCACAGTTTGGTATTCACCCACCGAAACATGAGCGCATATAGTAGAACGTAGACCCACTTCAAATCGTCGAGCTCGACTTGCAGTGGTAGGTAGGAAGTCCCCAGCAAACTTGGCCAGTTTATTGAATTTGGCCACATATTATCGTATAGTCATATTGCCTTGCCTTAACTGCATAAACTCATCTTCTTTTTCCTGTCGCACGGCTGCAGAAAGATATTCAGTCTCGAATGCCTTTTTGAATGTCGCCCATGAGATCGCCGCCGTCTCGTCTTCACGTCGAATTGCCCGCTTCTGCACAGCCCACCAATCGTGTACGTTCATTCGAAGTAGAAGTTGAGCACATGCGACTTTCTTTGAGTCCTCGACACCCAGGAGCTCGAACTTATCTTCCAGCTCCTCCAGCCAGTCGATCGCCACCGAAGGATCTTCTGTACCGTTGAAGGAAGTACGACAGCTTTTAGTGAATTTTGACACGTCGAAGTTAGAACTTCTCGGTGCCGCAGTTGAGAGCACGGGCGCCTCTGGTTCAGCTTCGTTGGATCAAACTGCAGGCTGGGTCACGGCAGGTGTCATCGTTGAATTGTTGTTGTTGCCCACGACCGACTGCACGATTTGCTGGAGAGTATTCATCTGCTGCTACTGCAGCTTGAATTGAGCCTCGCACCGATTTTCAAATTGAGTCTGACGAGCCTCCGCTTGCTGACGATGGAGCTCGTTTTGACGTTGCTGCATTTCAAGCATCTGCAGCATACGTTGCATCGGGTCGCCGGAAGGTCCGGTTACAGTAGGGGTCATTCCCGTTGGGTTGACGGAATGCCCGGGACTAGAAGCACTCGAGCCGCTGGAAGCGCTCGTCTCGTCTTCCGCCTGAGCTTCCGTAACTGCAGGGAAAGGAAAGGCAACTCTCGTTAGTTTCAGAAAATGTCCTGGGTTCAGCGTATGGAACAACTCTTCTCATCGACACGAGGTCAACGGTTGGAGACTAGAACTCAACACTGGAGGCCAAGGACGTAAAGCCATGCTCTGATACCATTATGTCACGCCCCGATTCCGTCGAATCGATAGTCGTCCCCCGGGCGTGATGCCGTGCGAACCTGATTTGCGATCGCACAAGGCCTAGTCATAAGGTAATCCGAGACACGAGATCTAAGAGAGTACGCAGACAAATTGATACACACAATGAGTAAAAAAAACTTGATCTTTATTGATAATGAACATCTTTTACAGACTCCGATACAAGACTCATTGCCGCACGGGCTACAACATGACTCGATTACAAAAGAGTGCCGATGAGATAGCCGTTCCATACATTGCACACATCCCTCAATATACACAAGTACTCCATTGACCTGGATGGGAGGGACGCTGAGTCATTTGTCTTGGACTGTCGAGAGCCTTCAAAAGTGGAGTCGCAGAGTAAGTCTTCGACGCACGGCCGAAGCTTCAAAAGTCACGAACGCCGCCGAGCTAGCTGGCACGTCCTTCCTGGTTCGCTGGACCTACAAAGAGCGAGGATCAGCACAAAACACATGTACTGGCGAATGGCTAATTAAATCCAAGCTCTGCATTTGATTCAAGAAGTTTCGTAAACATGTTAGCTAGCTAATTCAATGATCTTTCTAACCATCCTGTTCGATTTGCATGTTAACATGTTTTGAGGCAAGCATATGAAATTGTGTAATATTAAGGAACTATCATATTCACCCTATGCTACGTGCATTTGTTAAGTAGAGAGAAGGGTGTGAAGGCCACTGGCAATTTCAAGCCATCGTGGACATATAGCTGAGTTAGACGGTGACCCTTTCGCGTCGGGTAGCGAGCCCTGTGCGAAAGTTCCCGCATAACTCGTGCCAATGAAGGGCTGGCGCTTGCTATACACTCGTTCCTTCCGGGCCGAATCGGTCCCTTGGCCTAGGTAACCGTTCGAGGAAACTACACCTTGTCGACAAGTTGTCCAATGACCATTTTTCTTTAGAACTTAGTTGATTTTTACTCATTTATCCGTATCGTTGCGATAAGCGTTAATTGATTCATTCATTGGTTTGGCATAGACTAAGTATAATTGCATAGGGAAGCATGCTTCTATTTCCAAAACCGGCAGTTCGTTAACAAGTGATTCGTGAAGTATCGTGCCACAATTTCATTGATTCAACACTATTATGACAAGCATTTTATTTTACTTCATATATTGAGTTTTGAAGTAGAGGGACGGGACGAAGGAGGTCAGCCACTCGCCTTAGCCTTGCTTCAAGCGAGCGACCGGTTGGCTGCACTGACGTCGCCTACGCGATCACCTGCAATCACATAAGCAACTGATTAGAACACTGTATAATTCAAGGATATTCGATATGAATGTGCAGCTCGAAAACGTATCACGAAAACCCATCGAAAACATTCACGAAAATGCATTCAGAAAACAAAGCCAAAACCAACGCAAGCGGCGTGAAAAGCAGAGCAACGGGAGGTGTCTCCCGACTCAGCCGCAGAGTCAATCCTCGAGGCGTAACCCGTTGAATATGGGACTTGGTTCCGAAGAAGACATTCCATGACGAGGAATGGATCTTAATTCAACCGTTCCCGTTCGATCGACTCGGTCGATCCCGACCGAATCGATAGCGACAGTGTTCCTTTCTCGTGCACCCCGTGGACAGAGTACGGGGCACGATGTAGGGACGGGGCACTACACCATAACCAACTAAGAAAAAGTTTCGTCCTCGAAACTTAAAATAGAACCTACCTCTACGAAAACAACGAAGGGAACTTCTCCTTCATTTCTGACTCAAGCTCCCACGTCGACTCCTCGACTGAATGGTTTCTCCAGAGGATAAGGACGAGGGGAATAGCACGGTTGTGGAGAAGTTTATCCTTGCGCTCCAAGATTTGTACCGGCTCTTCGACATATGATAAGTCCGCATTCAGGTCTAGCTTACCCAAATCCACAACATGGCTCGGATCATGCACGTACTTCCTCAATTGCGATACGTGGAAGACGTCATGTACCTCTGACAACGCAGGCGACAAGGCAATTTGGTAAGCTACCGGGGCGACTCGCTTCAATATTTCGAACGGGCCAACAAATCTTGGGCTCAATTTCCCCTTTGCACCGAACCTGAAAACTCCACGCATAGGCATCACCTTCAGGAATACATGGTCGCCTTCCGAGAACTCAAGGGGGCGCCGGTGCGTGTCGGCATAGCTTTTCTGCCGGCTTTGTGCTATCTTCAATCTTTCTCGCATCAACTTGACCTTCTGCACAGTCTGCTCCACCAGCTCCGGACCAAGTATCTGCCGTTCCCCGACTTCATCCCAGCAAATGGGCGATCTACACTTCCGGCAGTACAAAGCTTCATACGGCGCCATTTGGATGCTGGACTGATAGCTGTTGTTGTATGCAAACTCGGCCAGCGGTAGATGGACGTCCCAACTTGACTTCAAGTCGATCGCACAGAGCCGCAACATGTCTTCGAGAATTTGGTTCACCCGCTCTGTTTGGCCGTCAGTCTGAGGATGATAAGCTGAGCTGAACTTCAACTTGGTCCCCAGTGCTGAATGTAGACTACTCCAGAAGCGCGCTACGAACCGTCCATCCCGATCCGAGATGATAGAAACTGGGACCCCGTGCAGCCGAACTATTTCATCAAGATATATCTGAGCAAGGCGGTCGACGCTCCAAGTAACTTTGATGGCGATAAAGTGCGCTGACTTGGTTAGTCGATCGACGATGACCTAGACGGTGTCGTTTTCCCCGCGGCGTCCTCGACAAGCCAACAACGAAGTCCACAGTGATGTGATCTCACTTCCACTCTGGAATGGCGAGGTTCTGCATCTCCCCGCCCGGTCGCTGGTGCTCGGCTTTGACTTGCTGACAGGCCATACATTTTGACACAAAGAGCGCTACGTCCCTCTTCATGCTGTGCCACCAAAAGACAACGCGGAGGTCCTTATACATCTTGGTGCTGCCAGGATACAAGGAATATTTTGCACAGTGCGTCTCCGTCATTATCTTCTTTCTAAGTTCTACGTCGTCCGGTACGTATAGCCGTCCCTTCACGCGCAACACTCCCGACTCGTCCTCTGCAAAGTCGAACGCTTTTCCTGTCAATATCAGCTTCCGCATCTTCTCCAGTTAGGGGTCGTCCTTCTGTGCAGACTTGATCCTCTCTAGTAGGCTCGGTTCCACCCGTAGTTGCGCCAGCTTCACATCTCTGAAATGAACTCGGAGCTCGATGCTCATTCCTTCCAAGTCGTGGAGCAGTCGATCGTTGATGCATAACGAAGCTAAGCACTTCCGGCTCAGCGCATCCGCTACCACATTTCCCTTGCCCGGCGTGTAGTCGATTGATAAGTCGTAGTCTTTGATCAGCTCGAGCCATCGTCTCTGCCGCAAATTCAATTCTTTCTGGATGAAGAGATACTTGAGGCTTTTGTGGTCCGTATAAATCCTGCACGCCACGCCATAGAGATAGTGACGCCACAGCTTCAACGCGAACACAATTGCCGCTAGTTCTAGGTCGTGCGTGGGGTAGTTCTTCTCGTGCGGCTTCAACTGCCGGGAAGCAAAAGATATCACCTTATCCCGTTGCATGAGCACACACCCCAAGCCCTGGCCAGAAGCATCGCTGAAGATTTGAAATCCCTCCGTCCCTTCAGGAAGAGCAAGTATCGGGGCTGAAACGAGCCGTTGTTTGAGCTCCTGGAAGGAAGCTTCACAGTCGTCTGACCACTTGAATGTGACTCCTTTCTGGGTGAGGTGAGTCAACGGCGATGCGATCTTCGCGAAGTCCTTCACGAAGTGTCGGTAGTATCCCGCCAAGCCTAGGAAGCTTCGAATTTCGCTAACTGATACGGGCCGTTTCCAATCAGCAACTGCCTCGACTTTCTTCGGATCGACTGCGATGCCCGTGACGGAGATGATGTGCCCAAGGAATGAGACGCTGTTCAGCCAGAACTCGCACTTGCTCATCTTCGCGTATAACTGATTCTCTCGAAGGGTTTGGAGTACCGTCCGCAGATGCTCTGCATGTTGCGCTCGATCCTTCGAGTAGACGAGGATGTCGTCGATGAAGACTACTACGAACTTGTCAACGAACGGACGGAATACCCGATTCATTAGATCCATGAAGACGGCAGGGGCATTTGTCAGGCCGAACGACATTACCAAGAACTCGTAGTGGCCATAACGAGTACGGAAGGCAGACTTCGACACGTCATCTGGCTTGACTTTGAGTTGGTGATAACCCGATCGCAGATCAATCTTAAAAAACACCGTTGCACCTTGGAGCTGGTCGAACAAGTCATCGATGCGGGGTAGGGGGTATTTGTTTCGGACGGTGGCTTTGTTTAATTCCCGATAGTCGATGCAGAGCCGCATCGAACCATCCTTCTTCTTCACGAACAGCACGGGCGCACCCCACGGCGAGACACTCGGACGGATAAACCCTCTGTCGAGCAATTCCTGAAGTTGTGCCTTCAATTCTTTCAATTCTGCAGGGGCCATTCTGTACGGAGCCTTCGAGATCGGACGGGTGTCGGGGAATGTGTCGATGGTGAACTCTATTTCTCGATCGGGCGGCATGCCGGGTAGCTCGTCCGGGAACACGTCTGGGAATTCTGCCACAACGTCGGTCTGAACCGCATTTGTACCATCCTGTCGTATGTCTCGAACGGAAGCTAGATAGCCTTCGCATCCGGAATGCAGCATCCGTCGAGCCGATATTGTGGAGATCACCATGCAGGTCGATGATGCCTCACCACACGAGTAGCAGAATTCAGGCACTCCAGGCATGCGGAATGTGACCTTCTTTTCAGCGCAGTCTATGGTTGCGTTGCACGGCCCGAGCCAATCCATTCCCAGAATGATGTCAAAGTCCTTCATGTCTAGAACTATCACATCCAGACTGATCTTTTGACCACCGATACAGATAATCCTGCCGGCGTAAGCTAAGTTTGTGAGAATTGGGGTGCCCGAAGGCGTGCTTACGCTAAGGTCGAGATCTAATAATATTACAGGGAATTTGTGCTCGGCGACAAAGTCCGCCGATATAAAACTATGTGAAGCATCTGAATCAAATAACACACGAGCAGGCACATTATTGAATTTTAGTATACCTGACACTACTGTATCTGATGCCAGCGCTTCATCTCGAGTCAGGGCGTAGACGCGGCCCTGAGCATTAGGGCGATGGTCTTGGCCATTTTGTTGTGCGATCGGGGGAGCCCGAGGTGCTTGGCCTCGGTTCTGATGGTATGGTTGACGGCGCTGGTTTGACTTCACCGGACAGTTGCTTACGACATGGTCGGTTCGACCACACGCGAGGCACGTGCCACTCTTCAATCGGCACTCGCTGACCAAGTGCCCCTCCTTGGCGCAGAAAGTACAGACCACTCGATCCTTCGTCTGGTTGCCGCCTCCGTTGCCACGGTTTTGATGCTTGAGTGCGTTGTTGCCTCCCGTATTACTATGGCATTTGTTATTAAAGTGAACAGCGCCGGTAGTAGTAGGAGGATACTCGGACTCCAAACGGATGGCGTGGTTGAGTGCCTCGCCCACAGTTTGGTATTCACCCACCGAAACGTGAGCGCGGATAGTGGAACGTAGACCCACTTCAAATCGTCGAGCTCGACTTGTAGTGGTAGGTAGGAAGTCCCCAGCAAACTTGGCCAGTTTGTTAAATTTGGCCGTATATTGTCATACAGTCATATTGCCTTGCCTTAACTGCATAAACTCATCTTCTTTTTCCTGTCACACGGCTGCAGAAAGATATTCAGTCTCGAACGCCTTTTTGAATGTCGCCCATGAGATCGTCGCCGTCTCGTCTTCACGTCGAATTGCCCGCTTCTACACAGCCCACTAATCGTGTGCGTTCATTCGAAGTAGAAGTTGAGCACATGCGACTTTCTTTGAGTCCTCGACACCCAGGGGCTCGAACTTATCTTCCAGCTCCTCCAGCCAGTCGATCGCCACCGAGGGATCTCTGTACCGTTGAAGAAAGTACGACAGCTTTTAGTGAATTTTGACACGTCGAAGTTAGAACTTCTCGGTTCCGCAGTTGAGAGCACGGGCGCCTCTGGTTCAGCTTCGTTGGATCGAACCGCAGGCTGGGTCACGGCAGGTATCATCGTTGAATTGTTGTTGTTGCCCATGACCGACTGCACGATTTGCTGGAGAGTATTCATCTGCTGCTGCTGCAGTTTGAATTGAGCCTCGCACCAATTTTCAAATTGAGTCTGACGAGCCTCCGCTTGCTGACGATGGAGCTCGTTTTGACGTTACTGCATTTCAAGCATCTGCAGCATATGTTGCATCGGGTCGCCGGAAGGTCCGGCTACAGTAGGGGTCATTCCCGTTGGGTTGACGGAATGCTCGGGACTAGAAGCACTCGAGCCACTGGAAGCGCTCGTCTCGTCTTCCGCCTGAGCTCCCGTAACTGCAGGGAAAGGAAAGGCAACTCTCGTTAGTTTCAGAAAATGTCCTGGGTTCAGCATATGGAACAACTCTTCTCATCGACACGAGGTCAACGGTTGGAGACTAGAACTCGACATGGAGGCCAAGGACGTAAAGCCGTGCTCTGATACCATTATGTCACGCCCCGATTCCGTCGAATCGATAGTCGTCCTCCGGGCGTGATGCCGTGCGAACCTAATTTGCGATCGCACAAGGCCTAGTCATAAGGTAATCCGAGACACGAGATCTAAGAGAGTACGCAGACAAATTGATACACACAATGAGTAAAGAAAACTTGATCTTTATTGATAATGAACATCTTTTACAGACTCCGATACAAGACTCATTGCCGCACGGGCTACAACATGACTCGATTACAAAAGAGTGCCGATGAGATAGCCGTTCCATACATTACACACATCCCTCAATATACACAAGTACTCCATTGACCTGGATGGGAGGAATGCTGAGTCATTTGTCTTGGACTGTCGAGAGCCTTCAAAAGTGGAGTCGTAGAGTAAGTCTTCGACGCACGGCCGAAGCTTCAAAAGTCACGAACGCTGCCGAGCTAGCTGGCACGTCCTTCCTGGTTCGTTGGACCTACAAAGAGCGAGGATCAGCACGAAACACATGTACTGGCGAATGGCTAATTAAATCCAAGCTCTGCATTTGATTCAAGAAGTTTCATAAACATGTTAGCTAGCTAATTCAATGATCTTTCTAACCATCCTGTTCGATTTGCATGTTAACATGTTTTGAGGCAAGCATATGAAATTGTGTAACATTAAGCAACTATCATATTCACCCCGTGCCACGTGCATCTGTTAAGTAGAGAGAAGGGTGTGAAGGCCACTGGCAATTTCAAGCCATCGCGGACATATAGCTGAGTTAGACGGTGACCCTTTCGCGTCGGGTAGCGAGCCCTGTACGAAAGGTCCTGCATAACTCGCGCCGATGAAGGGCTGGCGCTTGCTATACACTCGTTCCTCCCGGGCCGAATCGGTCCCTTGGCCTAGGTAACCGTTCGAGGAAACTACACCTTGTCGACAAGTTGTCCAATGACCGTTTTTCTTTAGAACTTAGTTGATTTTTACTCATTTATCCGTATCGTTGCGATAAGCGTTAATTGATTCATTCTTTGGTTTGGCATAGACCAAGTATAATTGCATAGGGAAGCATGTTTCCATTTCCAAAACTGGCAGTTCGTTAACAAGTGATTCGTGAAGTATCGTGCCACGATTTTATTGATTCAACACTATTATGACAAGCATTTTATTTTACTTCATATATTGAGTTTTGAAGTAGAGGGATGGGACGAAGGAGGTCAGCCACTCGCCTTAGCCTTGCTTCAAGCGAGCGACCGATTGGCTGCACTGACGTCGCCTACGCGATCACCTGCAATCACATAAGCAACTGATTAGAATACTGTATAATTCAAGGATATTCGATATGAATGCGCAGCTCGAAAACGTATCACGAAAACCCATCGAAAACATTCACGAAAATGCATTCAGAAAACAAAGCCAAAACCAACGCAAGCGACGTGAAAAGCAGAGCAACGGGAGGTCTCTTCCGACTCAGCCGCAGAGTCAATCCTCGAGGCGTAACCCGCTGAATATGGGACTTGGTTCCGAAGAAGACATTCCATAATGAGGAATGGATCTTAATTCAACCGTTCCCGTTCGATCGACTCGGTCGATCCCGACCTATCGGTCCCGACCGAATCGATAGCGACAGTGTTTCTTTCTCGCGCACCCCGTGGACAGAGTACGGGGCACGATGTAGGAACGGGGCACTACACACCATGCCACAAATCGATGTTTTAATATCCTTTCTTTCAACAGTTTTTCGGTTTTAAACCAAACTGTTCGCCTTTATACGAGGCGCTAAGTTAATGTCTCTAGGCCTATTTATCCTAGTTGCGTTACATTTATCCCATGTTCTTTATCTTGACACCGTATATATATTCAACTAGCATTATCGATTTGAACATTGAACTTAGAATTTGTTGGCAGAAAGGAGTAGAAAAGAAAGGGCCGAACCACTCATCTAAAAGAAATACCTGAGAGTAGGAGAATGCTTCACGACGATTAAATGTCAGTTACATGAACTCCTGTAATAGAACGAACATCATATTAAAATTCCTCCTTCAATCCTTTCCCTTTGAAATTTCTAAAGGCGCATTCAAAAATCGACGCAAAAGCACCCTCATCAAAACTAAGCAGCAAAACATCCAGAAAACCAACAGCAGACCGACCCTGTCACTCACATTAGAGCTCATTCATCAAGGCACAGTCTGCTGCATATAGGACTTATTTCAACAGAAGTCGATCCATTAGTTGGAACGGTTCTTATATCATTCGTCCAAATTAATTTTATTGACGCACAAAGGTTTTTGTATACCAAACTCGTTGCTGAGTCAGATAGCCATCTATGTTTTCGACCATGTCTGACTTGACATGAGCCTATTACATAGTGCTTCTCCCCAACGGGAGTGGGACACTACACTTTGTGGCTTGACTCTGGTGCTACTGTTTATGTTTCCAAAACGATGCAGGGATTCCGTACGACCCAAATTGTAAAGCCAAATGATCATTTCTTATACATGGGGAATGGATTCAAAGTTCCTGTTGAAGCAATAGGAATGTACCGATTATTTCTATCTTCAGGACATTTCATTGATTTGTATCAAACCTTATATGTGCCTTCTATTTCCAAAAATTTAGTATCTATGTCAAAACTTGATAAACTTGGTTATGTATTCAAACTTTTTGGTAATAAAAGTTTCAACTTATTTAAGAATATTATTCACATAGGTTCTGGTATTCTTAATGATGGTTTACATAAATTCAATCTTGATGATACCTTCTCCAAAACTTTTCTAACTCTGCACCCTAAAGTTGGAAACAAAAGAAAATTGATGGAAGAAATTCATCATTCTTGTGACATAAGCGCCTTGGTCATATATCCAAGGAAAGAATTAAAAGTTTAGTCAAGGATGACATTCTCCCAAGTTTGGATTTTAATGACTTTGATATATGCATTGATTGCATTAAGGGAAAGCAAACAAAGCATACTAAGAAAGGAGGCACAAGAAGTACCGGGCTTCTTGAAATATACATACAGACATATGTGGACCTTTTGATGTTCCGTCATTTGGTAAAGAAAAATATTTTATCACCTTTATTGATGAATTTTTACGTTATTATTTTATTTATTTATTGCATGACAAGTCTCAAGTTGTAGATGTCTTAAATATCTATATCAAGGAAGCCGAAAGGCAACTAAATAGAAAAGTAAAAATAGTAAGATCTGATAGAGGTCGTGAATATTATAGAAAATATAATGAATCGGGTCAATGCCTAGGCCCATTTTCTAAACTCCTTGCGAAACTTGGTATTTGTGCCCAATACACTATGTCAGGTACGCCTCAACAAAACAGAGTTGTCGAAAGACGCAATCGTACCTTACTTGACATGGTTAGGAGTATGTTAAGCAATTCAACCTTACCCATATCATTGTGGATGCATGCACTTAAAACTAATGTCTACATTCTAAATCGAGTTCCCAGTAAGGCGGTTCCAAAGACACCTTTTGAACTATGGACCGGAAGAAAGTCCAGTTTAAGACATTTACATGTCTGGTGATGTGCATCAGAGATAAGAATATATAATCCGCATGAAAAAAATTGGATTTTAGAACAATTAGTGATAACTTTATAGGTTATCCAAAAAATCAAAAGGGTATAGGTTTTATTGTCCAAACCATAGTACAAGAATCGTAGAATCCGGTAATGCAAGATGCCTAGAGAGTGGCAAAACTAGTGGGAGCAACGAACCTCGAAAAGTAGTTCTTAAAAAGGTTAGGGTACAAGTGCTAATGGTATATTTGCCTTCAACTTCTCAACAAGTTGTTGTTCCTATGTGTCACACCCACTATCCTAGATAGGGCTATTATTGTCATTTGCATTATTATATTGTTAGAATAATCATTTAAGTCATTTTATTGAGAAGGTTTCATTTATTGATAGTTTGGACTATTAATTGAACCTTAACTTGTGAACCCAATTAGACTAGACATGACCACTTGAGCCCACAACCTAGGATGAACACAACTAGCTTCATTTAAGTCATGTTAGGCTTGGTTTAGACTAGAATTTAATGCCACACTTAGAGCACAATTAACCCTTAAGTTAGGAAAGTGTTTATGACAACTTGGGAGGGCAAAATGGATATTTTAGAAGGGGTTTAGGGCTTCCATTGTTGGCTGGTCATAAAGAGCCATTAAAACCATCTTCTTCTTCATTTAGGAGCCTCCACAACCCTAAGAAAAACCCTAGAAGAAGCCCCTTCCTTCCCATGGATTCCCACCACTAAAACCTTCTAAATTTCTCCCAAACTCTTCCAAAACCTTTCTTTTTCAAGGCTAGGAGCTAGAAGATCAAATGAGCTCGTGGGGAGGTGTCCAAGGAGGGAAAATTGTGTCTAACTTGACACAAGAATATTGCACAAGAGATTTCATTAGGGATTCAACCACCTAATAGGTAAACCCTTGTATTTTGGTAGTTTTGAGCTTATTCTTCATGCATGACACATGTGGGAGTACTCACTTTGGTTAGGGATACCCATGGGGAGGTGAACAAGGCTCTAGGCCTTATTTTTGTGCATTTTATTTGGAGTTTTAGAGCCCTCCATGGAGAAATCCGAGGAGAGCCCCCAAGTGTTTGGTGAAATGCCTCATAGGCTATTTATGGTTTTGTTTTCAGTTTTTGAGCCATGTTTGTATAGGTTGTTCTTTAGTTAGGCTCTCAATTGGTTGTTCTAATGATTTCCTTAGTATTCTAACTGGTTTTTTTTTATACATATTCATATGTTACATGTTATCTATATATACTATGTTATATATATATATGAGTGTGTGTGTTGAGTCTTGAGGAGAGTTGTGTTCGCTGTTACAGTGAGTTAGAGTGGCAGATGGATGTCTTAGCCATCTCATTTGTGATGGCAGAGGCAGGGCATTGGCCACTTTGGCATTGCATTTGGCCATAGGCCATCTAGCTCTGTGACAGTGAAGAGGGGTCGGGTTTGGCAAATATTGGCCATAAACCATGAGTTTATACCAAGTGTAGCCCTGTAGCAATAGGGATTTGTGAGGATACATCCTTGTATCAATTGTGAATGTATGGGAATGAGAGTATACCTTGTATTTGAGTGGCCATTGGTTTTTGGCACTTGGTCTTGGGTTTTGGTTGAGTATCAGAGGTTCAGAGATCTGGTCTTTGGCATAGAGTATTAGATTTGGGTTAGTGGATTAGTTAGATTTGGTTTCAGTTAGGATTTTGTGTGTATCAGTCTATTAGCTTAGTGTATCAGTAAATTAGTTAAGTAGGATATATGTATTAGAATGTAGATATTTGGAATTTCAGATATAAGAGATTTAAATGGGTTTAGTGATTAGGAAGGGCTAAGATTTTGGCCATTTGGCCTATGTGCTCGAGGAGAGAACAGTTGGCCTTTCGCCAAGTGGATGTCAGTTAGGATATCCCCAATAGAGTATCTCATGTATCAGATGTAAGTGTATAGGGATTTTATGTTAGCAATTAGCAAGGGCAGGGGGTCGGGTTAGCCTTGGCTTTGGTTGTCGAAGATTTGAGTGAGTGAGATTGGGGGGGTGTGTTAATGGTTAGGCTTCGCTTGTTTTGCTTTGCATTAGCTTTAGCAGTAGCCTAGGCAGCAGCAGCAGAGCATGTTGCAATGCAGCAAGCTGCAGTAGCAGCAGCAGCAAGCAGAGCAGTAGTAGCAGCAACAACAAGCAGAATAGCAGTAGGAGCAAGCAGCAGCAGTAGCCTTGGTAGCAATAGCAGTAGCCTAGGCAGTAGCAGTGGCATAGGATTTTGGCTACTTGGCCATTTCTTTAAGAGGTTGAGTGTAGTGTCAGTGTTCATGTGAGAAGGCATTAGAGTATTAATGTCAGTTCAATTAATATTAGTTAGTTTTAGTCTAGGTATCAGTTAGCTTGGTGTTATGTATCATGGGCTCTTGTTAATGTATCAGTTGGTTTTGGGTTCCTTTAGAGCATCAGAACAAAAGGGAAGAAGGGGATTCGAATTGGCCTTAGGGATTGTTGAAGTGCACAGTGGTGAGGAATTTGGACATTTAGTTTGTATTAGGATATTTGGGGGTTTTGCTGTGAGTATCATATTAGATATGATATTAGTTGTTGTTTGTTAGTATCCTAAATAGTAGGTTAGTTTATATGTTGTATCCTAGATGTTAGGTGTTAGGATAACCTAATATCCTATGATTAGTGAGGTTCATATGTTAATGTGATGTTAGTTAGTATCTAGGTATCCTAATGTCCTAAGGTTGTGTTAGTTAGTGCACTAAGTGTCTATACTAGAATAGATGGTTATATATATATATAAAAGGTAATGAGGGTAATGTTGGGTATATGTATACTAGATTTGGATATCTTGGTAGGTAATGGTTGATATAGGATGCTTTGACATAGATTGGACCATGGTTGACCAAAGTTGACTATTTTGACTAGAAGTCCACTTTGAGTCAATATCTGACCTAGATTAGACTAGGAGGTTGACCAGAGTTGACCAATTGACCAAAAGTCAACTGTGGGTCAACACTTGACCTAGTTTGACCTAGATTGTATATCACGCACTAGAAAATCATGTCTATCACTGTTAAACCATATTTAACACATGTATATCTTATCTATAGGTCTATGACTACACTCTGAGCCTCGATTTATATTGACAGCTCACGACCGTAGGCGAGTACATTCTCTGATTGTTTTCATTGCTTTGATATCTACTATATCCGATTCAGTTGAAGTGTTTTACTTGATTCTCAACCCGAAGATACACGGATTAGTATACATTGGATCCCGTCATGAGATGTTATTCCTGGTTTACCTGGTATATGGATATATTGTTTGATCTTATTTCTTGTACTTGTATAGACACCGATTTGGGAGTGGACTGGCCCCCTACTTTTTGAATCCCGTGTCATGACGTGTCATGTTTGGATCCATTATACTATTTAGAGATGGAGAGTTATTAGAGGTTATGTGATCAATACCCTCTCTTATTTACTACTTATGCATAGCTCCACCCTCACCACACGAAGGGTGTCGCCTGACCTGTTACTACTTGTACATAGCTTTCCATTTTGGCCGACCTGATCCTCTATACTACTTGTGCATAGCCGGTCAAATGGAACATCCTGATCTAGACCCAAGCCAATCACATAACGCTCTAATATCTTAAGGTACCGTTATATTTATATTGTACATCAGATTTTCTTGTACTGTTTACATTCCAGTATTTAACACCATAACATGATATTCAACTCATTGTACTATTTTACTTTCGGTCTTGATATTTTATCTCGTATTCCATTGTAATTGTCGCTTATAGTATTTTTTAATTCATTGGAACTGCCGTTGGCGTTTGTACTTCGCTCATATCCTGACAGAATAACCATACATTTTTTTAGAGGACTTAGATGCAGACTGCTTGACCTTCTATGGGTTTGGCATTGATGAGACTACGACCAGGACCTTCCTGTGGAGTCGGTGCTCGTAGAGGACACACCGCCTGTAGTGACTTAGATTAGTTAGGTTTTGAATGGATTGCATTCCAGCTTGATACTTTAGACTTGTAGTATTTTATTTGGGTTTTGTATTATGTCTTAAATTCTGAACTTCTGTTTGTGACTTTAAATCTATTTCAGTCTATCTATTTTCATCTTTATTTTTATCATATTCGTGCTTATCTTCCTTAGATTTCATGTGATTGAGTTGTGATTATATTTCTCCGTGCGAAGATGACATGTTATATACATTTGTGTCTTAGATGTTATATGTTGTAGACGACCTATACAGCGTTCTACCACCGACTCTGTGGCGTAGGCTGGACTGTCACGCCCCAAAACCAGAATACTGGCAAGTAGGGACGGACCAGGCCAACTACGTATTCCAAAGTACTCCAATAACTCGAAATAACGTATAAGCTGTAGAGACATGGGGTTACTACTACAATCCAACAGTCAATCCTGGGTCAAGCAATCCTAGGTATCTCAATCACAGATAAATATGTAAAGTACAAGAAGTATGATCATCAGACATAAAATAGTAAAACGTCCCAACTATATACACATGGATGATTACGAAGCTAGTAATACAAAGTGAAGAACTAGCAAGAGTAATAGTCATACATGATAAGCTCTAGCTATAGTCTATGTAACGCCCCAGAACCAGAATACTGGAGAGCGGGGGCGTACATAGCCAGCTACGTATATTGAAGTGCAACCCACCTCGCTATACGGTCACGGCTGTCTAGATACATGAGGGTTTAACTACAAGCCATCAGTCTCCTATGGTCAAGAACAAGCCTATTGTCTCAATCTCAAGCAATGTAATAACAGTTACAAGATGTCAGAACACCAAATATACAATAGTAAGGCGTCCCATACATTACCTATTCGGATGATCATGAAGCTAGTCGTACAAAACGTCAGGACTAGTAAGGGTTTCAGTCATACATGATCAACCCTAGGATTTGTTAATCATGTTACAGCCCGTAGGCAGACAGTAAATAAAGGTGCAATACGAGCTAACACGTGCTCGCCGCCTAAACGTCTCAAAAGAATAATTTTACAAATAAGTGGAAGGACAAAAGAAACTCACTCGTTGCCAGGGTTACGCCTGGTGGTCACCATCTGGCTGGAAGACAGGTGGATCTTCTGGAGCTGCTCCGATATCTGGCCACACAAAACCAGCTGGGTCAGACCCCAGAAAGAGCAAGTGCCACAAAGGAGGCTTCACTTAGGAACTAAAACCAGCATACCACAAATGATTATTAAAGATGATTATAAACGAAACAGATAATAATAAGATAACAACAGTAAATTGAGTACGATGAAACCATTCAAGTAGCCAGGTTACAACCCTTAAACCAATCAAGGACCGGGGTTGTAACCCTTCACTTGAATAGAAATCTGTCTCAACTACTTATTGGTAAGCAAGAACATAAGGTGAAATAAGTCAATAAACGAAGAGAGGACATATAACTGCTCCGGGGGCCAGGTTACAACCCTTAAACCAAATAAGGACAGAGGTTGTAACCCTTCGCCTAAACAGAACTGGACCCCCGATCGTTATTGTTAAGGCCAGTATAAATAATCATGCTATTGAAGTAAAATAAAACATGACGAGCATGACATGGAGAGCAATAAGACAATAAACGAAGAGAGAACACAGAACTGCTCCGGGAGCCAGGTTACAACCCTTAAACCAAATAAGGGCCGAGGTTGTAACCCTTCGTCTGAACAGAACTGGTCCCCTGATCATTATTGTTAAGGCAAGCATAAATAATCATGTCTTGTCATAATCTTGCACAGGATCAGGATAAGTCGAAGCTGGGCTAGACTTCATTCAATCAATCACGGCCAAGCAAGAGTACGGCTTGATACTTTAACTAACTAGGGTTATCACAGTCCTAGTTACTAGCAAGATGCAATGAGATTATTCCAACAGCCACAAGCCCTGCAGACCATCCAGGTTATCCAGGTCGAATGTCCATTTATGAAGGGTGCAACACGTGACTGTGTGCTGGAAATGTGCCCTAATCGTCGGTAGGCTACAAGTCCACTTAGTGTGCCTAGATAACGGGATTGCCTGTAGCTGGGAAATCTTTTCATGACTACTGAATTATTCTAGTTTATTAGCCTTAGTCAATTTTTTGTAGGTATCCCTGACCGTGGTACTCAGGGAGCCTCATCCTAGACACGATGCAAGACAGTACTAGTTTATTTGTACAAACACAATCGACCACGGTGTTCCGGTCATTCATACTTGTCATGTCAGGCTAGCTGTCGTAAAAGCATGTCGAGATAAATCATGTCAGTTTACTTGTCAGGAGTGCACCACGGCGGGCCACTATCGTGTCCATGGAACATATCAGAACTCACATGGTGTCACGCCCCAGAACCAGAATACTGGAGAGCAGGGGCAGACATAGCCAGCTACATATATGAAATAGAATCCATCTCGCTATACGGTCACGGCTGTCTAGATACATGAAGGTTTACTACAAGCCAACAGTCTCCTATAGTCATGAACAAGCCTAGTGTCTCAATCACAAGCAAGTAGGTAAAAGTCACAAGATGTATGATCATTAAATATACAATAATAAGGCATCCCAAATATTACATATTCAGCTGATCATGAAGCTAGTCGTTACAAAATGTTAGAAATAATAAGAGTTTAGTCATACATGATCAACCCTAGGATCTGTCAATCATGTTACAGCCCGTAGGCAGATAGTAAGTAAAGTGCAGTCGAGCTAAACAGGTGCTTGTCGGCTAAACGCCTCAAAAGAATAAATTTTTATAATAGAGTGGGAGAGCCAAAAATAACCCACTCGATGCCCTGGTTACGCCTGGTGGTCACCATCGGGCTGGAAAGTCGGTTGATCCTCCGGGACTGCTCCGAAATCTGGCCATACAAAACCAGCTGGGTCAGATCCCAGAAAGAGCAAGTGCCACAAAGGAAGCTTCACTTAGGAACTAAAACCAGCAATTAGCACAGCATATAAATAAATAAATAGAATCTGGAAATATAAAATCAGGATGATATACGATGAGATAACCATGGAACTATTCGGATAGCCAGGTTACAACCCGTAAACCAAACAAGGACTGGGGTTGTAACCCTTCATCTGAACGGAACTTGGTTTCCCACCATTTATCGGCAGGATAATTATAAAAAATCAGGACGGGTAGCAATATTGTACAGGTTCAAGACAAGGCTAGACAGGTTGTTCCTCATTCAATCAATCACGGCCAAGCAACAAGTACGGCTTGACACTTTAACTAGCTAGGGTTAACACAGGACTAGTTACTAACAAGATGCAGTGAGATTATTCCACAGCCACAAGCCCTACAGACCATCCAGGTTACCCATGTCGAAAATTAGGGGTTGAATTCAGGTGGGTACATCGTCCAGAAAATGCATGTACCCTTAAGTAGCTTGAAGGGTGCAACACATGACAGTGTGCTGGAAATGTGCCCTACTCGACGGCAGGCTACAGATCCCAAGCGCGTCCAGGTAACGGGATTGCCTGTAGCTGGGAGATCTCTTTATGACTAATGTATTAATCTAGTTATTAGCCTTAGTCCATTTCAGTAGGTACTCCTGACCGTGGTACTCAGGAGTCCCATCCTAGACATGATGCAAGATATGACTGGATTATTTGTACAAGCACAATTGCCCACGGTGTCTAAGTTGTTTATACAGGTCATGTCATGTCAGGTAGCCATCGCAACAGCTTATCAAGATATGCCAGGTTTATCATGTCAAGTTTACTTGTCAGGAGTGCGCCACAACGGGCCACCATCAGGTCATGTTACGTATCAAGAGTGCACCACTGCGGGTTACTGCCGTATTCATGGTACATGTGCAGGACATCATAGTGCAAGCATTCAACCAGGAGACCCAAGTTATGCTGAGGTTACAAGACATGAGTTAACAGTAAAAATCAAATAATAATAATTCAATCATAGAATACAAGTCTATAAAAGATCCATGCGGCTCAGGCATATGCAGCCAGGGAAGGAATCCATGCGGGAGCAGCTCATGCGGTTAGGAATAGAAGGAGGCGCACGCGGCTCAGTTAGAAGCCCATGCGGCTAGGTTCAGTCAAGGGCGCATGTGGTCAGGAGGAAATAGGTGCCATGCGGCTCGCAGGGAAGGGGTTCTCATGCGGCTGGAACGGACCCGGGTTCATGCGGCTCGCAGAGCAAAGATCCATGCGGCTCGCAGAGCAAAGATCCATGCGGCTCGTGGAACAAGGGTCCATGCGGCTCGCGGGAGAGAAGTCCATGCGGCTAGGAGAGACTCGGTCTATGCGGCCAAGAAAAAAAATAGGCTTATGCGGCTGAGAGTGAGTTGGACCCCATGCGGTTAGAAGTGACTGAGGACTTATGCGGCCAGGGAATTCCAGGCGTATGCGGTGCCGAGAAGTTCAGGCACATGCGCTCGACTCAAGTTCATGCGACTAGAAGTACAAGGGTCTCATGTGGCTGAGAGAGACTTGCCGCATGAATGTTCATGCGGTCAAGTACTGCCGTGCGGCCAGAGAACTGTTCTTCTTCTCCAAATTTCCGAGAAGAAGAACACCATGAACCCATGCTTCCAAGCTTCATAAAACCTTCATCCAGAGTCCAAATCCAAACTTCTATAGGTCAAAATGGGGCAGAACGAAATTTTCTACAACATGGAACCATCAAAATTTAGAAATAACAAGATTAAGTAGATCAAAAGCCAAGAAATCCAAAAATAAGATAAACTTAGATCTACAAGAATCTGGCCATGGAAAGTAAAAATACCAAGTACTAAAGTATGTTTGAATGCTGTAAAGAAGAGAATGGAACAATAAAATTAGAGTTTCTCCATGAAGCAAGTTGCACTTGCCTAGACCTCTCTCTCTCTGGTAGGTGAAGAAGTTATGGTGGAGAAGAAGAAGAGTAATGAGGAGAGAGAAAGGAGAATGGGTTAATAAATACTAATGGTGGTGGTAGGTAGGAGGGTTCACCTTTGGTTCATGATGAACCAAAGCAAACCAAGCCAAGCCGAACCAACCCAAGAATAAACCAAGCCATGAAGAAAAGCTAAGCAAGGAATTATGCAATACAAGATAAAATACGTACACATATTCCAAAAATACGTAATACGAACTACTGGCATTATAACTCTACCTACCTTAAAAGAATTCCGTCCTCGAAATTTAAGAGGCTAGAGATACGAGGACAAACTATATTAATCACAAGCTATAACTAGGCAAGCAATCACTCATTCAAGCAAGGAATCGAAGGCATGAGGCATAAGGAAGACATTATACCTCACGAGTCAAATAAGTCGGGATATCGCGATCGGATATCATCCTCACGCTCCCACGTTGACTCACCCAATGAGTGATGACCCCAAGCAACTCAGACTAACTTGATAGTCTTGTTCTTGAGTATCTTCTCTCTCCGGTCCAATATAGACACGGGTCTCTCCTCACACGAAAGGTTGGTACCAACAACCAATTCTGAATGATTCAGGATATGGCTCGGGTTCGGGATATACCGTCGTAGTTGGGATACATGGAACACGTCATATACCTCACGTAGTGGCGGCAGAAGAGCGAGACGATAGGATACATCTCCTACTCGCTCCAGAATGTCGAACGGTCCATATACCTAGGACTAAGCTTTTCCCGTGCGCCGAAACGAATGATGCCACGGTTAGGCAAAATCCTCAGGAATACATGGTCGCCGACAGAGAATTCGAGAGGGCGCCAATAAGAATCGGCCCAATGGCACTGGCGATCTTGGGCAACTCGAAGATGATCCCTGACTCTTTTGACCACTTCAACTGTCTGAGCAATCATTTCTGGACCAAGTATCTGCCTCTCTCCAACATCATCCCAGGCTAACGGGGATCTGCACTTCCTACCATACAGTGCCTCGAACGGTGCCATCTGGATACTGGCCTGGAAGCTGTTGTTATACGAGAATTCTACCAGGTGAAGGTGATCTTCCCATGAACCACCGAAGTCGAGTGTACAAGATCTTAATATATCTTTAAGAGTCTGGATTGTACGCTCTGACTGACCATCTGTCTGTGGATGATATGCTGAACTGAACTGGAGACGAGTTCCCAAACTCTTCTGCAGGCTACGCCAAAAGTGTAATATGAATCTTGAATCTCGGTCCGAGGTGATACTGACTGGCACTCCGTTCAACCTGATAATCTGCCTGAGGTATATCTCTGCTAACTGAGCTGTCGATTGACCAACTCTGAATGGGAGGAAGTGAGCTACCTTCGTGAGCCTGTCAACTATAACCCAAATAGCATCTTGACCAGTTGGGGACCTAGGCAATCCGGTCACAAAATCCATGGTCACATGTTCCCATTTCCATTTTGGAATCGGCAAGGGCTAAAGAAGTCCAGCGGGCCTCTGATGTTCAGCCTTAACTTGTTGGCAGACTAAACAACGAGAGACAAACCGGGCTATCTCCCTCTTCATGCCATTCTATCAAAAGTGCTGACGGATATCACGGTATATCTTCGTACCACCAGGATGAATGGAATACTGCGAACTGTGAGCCTCTGCCATGATTTCCTGTCTGATATCACCACTGGGTACACAAAGACGCTTACCATGCCTAAGTGTACCGTCTTCATGAATACATAACTCTGGTCGCCGCCCTGTCTCACACTCTGCTCTAAGTCGCTGAAGCTTGGAATCTGTTGACTGTGCCATCCGGATCTTTTCGACTATGGTGGACTGAACTTGTATGCTGGCCATCAATGCCATGCTGGAAGGGAGAACAACTTCAATACCCATCTTCTGAAGATCTGCTAACAGCTCCGGTTGTACTGTTAGGAAATAAACTCCGGCTCTCCTGCTCAATGCATCTGTAACGACGTTGGCCTTCCCGGGATGATACTGCAAGTTGACATCATAATCCACAAGAAGCTCCAGCCACCTCCTCTAACGCATGTTAAGATCCTTCTGGGTGAAAACATACTTCAGGCTCTTGTGGTCGGTAAAAATCTCTACCCTATCTCCGTACAAGTAGTGCCTCCACAACTTAAGTGCAAACACTACTGCTGCCAGCTCCAAGTCATGGGTTGGGTAATTCCTCTCATGATCACGAAGTTATCGTGATGCATAAGCTATTACCTTCCTATGTTGCATCAGAACACATCCCAAGCCTCTGCCTGAAGCATCACAATATACTGAGAATCCTCCAGTTCCATCCGAAAGTGTGAGAATGGGAGCCGTCATCAAGCCTCGCTTCAACTTCTCAAATGAATCATGGCACTCTGCTGTCCAAGCAAACTGCACCTTCTTACGGGTCAACTGGTTCAATGGTGCCAAGATCCGGGCAAAGTCTGAAACAAATCGTCGGTAGTAGCCAGCCAATCCGAGAAAACTGTGAACCTCTGCAACTGTGCTGGACACCGACCACGACTCAATAGCCACAATCTTCTGGGGATCCACTTCTACTCCTCCTCGAGTGATAATGTGACCCAAGTATGAAATGCGATCGAGCCAGAACTCGTATTTACTGAACTTGGCATACAACTGGTGCTCTCTGAGAATCTGAAGAACCACACGGAGATGCTGCTCATGCTTCGCCTCACTCCTGCTATAGACCAGGATATCATCCAGAAACATAATCACGAACTGTCACGCCCCACTCCCGTAGGAGCGATCGTCCTCGCTAAGGCGTGATGCCGCACGAGCCTAGATTGCGCTCGTGCAAGACTATTTCATAACGGCCGATTACAGCGGCGGCGACGGGGTCGTCGCACAGAAGTCCCAAGCAGAGACATTGAACACGCAGCAGAAATTTAGAACAAAACACAAGTTATTCAAAAGAAGCTCTTTATGTATATCGAAACAACGGTTACATTGGAGGCGCAAGGCCGAGATTACAATCACTCAGCTCACTCGTCTCACATTATAAGTCACTCTTCTCTCTCTCTCATCTTTCGATTATAATACTTGAGCCAGCGAAAACTTCGGAAGGCGATGTCCATACATTATGTCCCGTATAAGTCTAGTCTTCATACGGAACGTATGTTTCGAATCGCCAAGGAACTCCGTGCCTCGACGCATCCAAGCGAGCTCTGCGCCACGAGCTTCTACCTGTGCCTGCACATGGAAACTGTATGGGTGTCAGTACTCAACTGTACTGGTGGAGTGAGCTCTTCGCCCACCTATACAAAACTGACACATTTATTTTACTTTGTGCGATACAAGCCCCTTTACGATTGTCTTTCTAGTCTTGCCTTAGGATCGATTTTAGGACCGACGCCTTGGTCTATTTTGTGTCTTTTAGACCGTTACCGTGCCTTGCACTAATAGTGTACTCATACTTTACCGCTAGACCTTCTCACTCCAATAACGTCAACTTATCGCCTCGTGCTTGCCTTTCGTGCCATACTCTGGAACGTAACGACTCGGTCGTGCAATGAACTCGATTCGTGCTTTAGTATCACCGAGGCAGTGTCTCCTCGCTTAGTCTTGTCTATACTCGTGTTGTGACAACGCGGCCATGCCTCACATCTCGAGGTCGTGCCCAGAAATTCAACATGACTGAACCAAACTTGCCCTACGGCCCTTCTCGACTTAACTCGCAACGACTAACCCGACTTGTGGAACCGATATTAGAAACTCAAGCACGACGCCGCATTTCGTGCCGAAGCACGTGTCTTTACGTATAGCCAAATCGTAGGCTTTATAATACCTTGGGTGCAACCGAGCACACATTTCACCATTCAACGCATACCGTGCTTATACTTTCTTTGTTATGACCGATACCATACATGCGGATTCATCGTTTAGCACGCCAATTATCTATATAAAAGGCTACTGGCATGACAAGCCATCGCGGACATAGCTCGGGTAGGCGGTGGGTCCTTCGATGCAAGGTAGCTAGCCCCATGGAAAGCCCCCGACTACCCACGCAATAAAGGCATGCGCTGCTATAACGTCTACCCCCTAGGATGACTGGGCCTGGTGCCCCGGCGTATAACCAGTCTAGGCAGAAATCCTTGTCGACAAGGTGTCCAATGACCACGCACCTACGAGACATCTAGACTTACGTAAATGCATGGGCTAATTTGTTGGTATGATTGAAACTATACTTAGCAACTCGTGCTCTGAATCACACTTGGCATAACGTGCCTCGGGACCGTGAGACTCCCAACTGAGTGATCGTCTCGTACTTCTTAACGTGGATAGGAACGCGAGACTCCCAACCGAGGGACCGCCTCGAACATCTTAACGTAGATAGGAATGCGAGACTCCCAACCGAGGGACCGCCTCGAACATTTTGACGTGGATAGGAACGCGAGACTCCCAACCGAGGGACCGCCTCGAACTTCTTTGAACTCGAGGGAACGATACTACATAGCCTTCCAACTTAACTTGAACAAAACGTATTCCTTAAGTGCCATAGATCCTGGCTAACTTTACATCGTGCCAACCGTGGCTCGTGCCTTTCTGACTTATGTCCTACGCGACGCTATCATCCAAGTCATATGTTATATAACGGCCCTTAAGATCGTGGGACTATTTGACTTGACAATCGCAGAAAGAACGGGACAGCACTTGGAATGACTTAGGTCGATCGGCATAACTTTGCCTAACTTACTCAAGCCTACAACTTAACCCGAGGGACGAGCCAAGGCTATGCCAAGCCTTGCACAGTGGAAACGTGCATACTTTATCGAGCATTTACGCGGGCGACGCCTATGACTTAGGCTAACTCCTCGTTTGTGCGAATACCAACTTTTTCTTCTCCCAATCCGCGAGACGAAGGATCGAGTGTCATTTTCAAAGCATGCTGAGCACCAACTCTAATCAGACCGTGGGACGTTTTCCATGTTCTAAACTCGATTCGATCCGTCGGGATAATTCCCTTTAGCTATGTGGATTGGTCTCTTTTATTATTAAGCCTACTTGTGCAAGTTGAAAACACGCGATTTATTATGTGAAGGCAAAGATGAGGCAAGTTCACTGAAACTGCCCCACCTGAGCGATGTCTTCGAGTCGTCGTTGAAAGGCCAAGTCCGAACGCCGTCGGCGTTTCGATTCCTCCGATTGACTTCGCGGGACGGGGCACTACAACATACACCACTCAGAACAAGTCTCGTCCTCGAGACTTTCCTGAAGGCAAACCATCCTACCATATCTATGGCCAAGACTTAATCGTACCCACTCCGCCTACGCATTTCTTCGATTCCGAGCCACGCCCATGCTTATCGCTAGCTTAGTCATAAGGCACACCAACCGATCAACCAATATTCGAACTCGTCTCAATTCAATGATCGCGTTACCGTCAACATTTCTTCGAAACTTACAATTTCAAAATCCTCGACACTTTCCCATTCTTCAACTCTCACTTGATTCAATGTATCACTTAGTTGGATCGTGCACATATTCTAGACGTCCCTAAAATACATACATTTCAGCCAAGCCTCGTGATAAAGAATCTGCCATCACCACTCGAGTCGGATCGTGTACATATTCGGGCATCACTGATATACGTGCATATCAACCGAGCCTCATGAGTGGTGCCTCCACTATTTTCTATCGTTTCGCACTCGAACGTCTTTCGAACCGCTAGGCTATGTCTCTCGTCAGCACTGGAATCATAGTCCCCAAACAACGATATCAATACTGACCCCATCCTAAGGTCGAACCAAATCGATGGTACGATGTTTTCTATCCAAGCTTGCATCACTCCGATTTCTAAACATCGAGCATCGATTCCCTACACACATCCCAATATTCGACGCACGGGGTACGAGTCGTTCGGTAAAGCCATCCTACGATAACTCACGTTTCAACCAATTTTATGCCATATCAATATCGTTCGTTCATCAAGCCGTTTCGCAAAGTTTATCTCTTCTAACACGTTCAACATTAGTTCGCCTATCATTCATTCTCAAATCAAGCACGCTACGACACAATTCATCTCTAAACCGTAATTCACATTTCACGTTTCCGAAATCATCTATTCCAATTCACGTAATCGATCACAAGGTCGTCCGACTTAACAATATGTTGTGCTCCGATCTCACGCAAGATATATTATCCACGGTGGGAACGAATCACCATGCACGCTTCCACGAGATAATTATTCTCATCGGGACGTAACTCTTGTTTTGTGTCTAGACTAATTCATTCTCGATGCGCAGATTAGACCTACTCAATCCTCAAGTTTTATTCAGTCGTCAATCACAAGTCCTAACATTCTCGAGTTCTCCTTCGCTGTCATGACCCGCATCCGCCTTTCGGATACGAGACGTGTCCAAGCCAGCCTACGCCGCAGAGTCGGCGGTAGAACGCTGTCAAACCCGCAAGAAATAAATGCTCAAAATACAACATTTGTTGCTCATTCACAATTCTAAATTTATTACAACATTTACAAGATTTATAATTAAAGAAAATACAAGATTTACAATTAATGAATCTGATACAATGCTTTCTATTTCTAGGTTGTCTTCAGCATACCCAAGTCTTTCCCAGTGGTAAGAGTGATAGCGGCTAAACCTGAAAAATGTTGGTTTCCAGTCAGGAATGGAACAAGTACACAAACCGACGGCAATGCAAAAACACAATAGAATTAACAAGACATGAAAATAGCATATGGAATATGAAAGCTAGTAAGAAAACTGATGACATAGCACGATAGAGAAATAAACAAGAAAAACTAATAAAGACATCTATCTAGGTGGTGTGAAATATCCTTTTCGACATGTGAACGGCTAGGGGGTAAATCCGGCTCACTGCACGTGTCATGTGTAGCTGCTATCATGCAATAATAGACATTTTGGGAATATTTCTGGGTAGTTCACATGTGTACTAAGATATTTCCCCTCCCGACTACTCCGTGTGACGAGCGTGTCAACAAGCAGCAAGATATATGTATAGACATGAAATAAAAAGACTACTATGAATCGAAAAGCAATCAGAAAGTACACTTGCCTGAGGTCCTTAGCTAGAGAAACCAATAATTCCTTTGAGTTCAGATTAGTCCGATTAGCCTAGGTCGATATGAAGTTGTCAAAATCACGCAAAATCAGAACGTATAACTAGTCAAGATTAAAATGGAAATCCAGGAGGAAATTCGTATAAATAAATATATCTTTAGAAAATATTTATAATACTAGAAAATATTTTACTAGTTAAAAATAGTTTTAGATAACTCAAAAATCCTAGAAAACTCTCTTTAGAGCTAGACCCTAGATTTTGTAAAATACAACTTTAGGACTTATTTATAAATCTATTTTAGAAATCTTATTAGAAATACAAAAGGCACAATAAATTAAAAGATTTATTTAAACAAAATAAATCTTGATGAGCTCTAGGCCTAAAATCTACATCTAAAATACTATGAAATATTTATAGTAAATATAATAAGTATCAAAATAATAAAATAATAAATACAAGAGTCCAACACTATTTCACTAAATAACCCAAAGGTAGTAACAATAATCATAATAATAACTAATCTGAATAATATTTAATATTACAGGCCCAAGCCCATTAATATTGTTGGTACAATATAATTTACGAAATAATAATTCATAATTTCCAAACTAAATTATTAATAACCCCTAATTACTATATATATATAAGAATTTTATTTAATAAATAAAAACAACCAAAAAGCAAAGAAGCCCCATTGACAATAGTCCACTTCGAGCTTTCAGTCATTCACCAAACTTAGGAGCTGGTAGTCCTATGGCCAGTAATAATTTGCCTGGACTAGCTTCTATCCTATCCCCCTTAATTTCAAATTATGGTAAAATTGCACCAATCGGGAAAGATCAAAATAGGAACAACAATGCTGACCAGCTGTTCTCTAGTAGCAATTCAACCCTTGGAGTCCCATATACACAACAGTCGAGGACTGTTGTGTTCCCAATACAAAATAATAAGTAAAATAAAAACCACCACCAACACAATTCTTCTTCTCCAGCAAGGAGGAGTTGAACAAGAAAAGAAGAAGGAACTGAAAAATACGAAAAGAAAAGAAAGTGATGAAGAGGAGGAGGAGGCAAAGAGACTCACCGGAGAGGGAGGTCCTGACCCGGCGGGATGACAGCACGTGCAGCATGGAGTGGCACGTGGGGCACGGCTTCAACCGGGTGGCAGACGTGGGCGTCGCGGCTCGATGCTCCGGTCGAGCGCTGCGCAGGCGCTCCTCGTGGGGCCGTGGCGCTGTCGCGATGATTGGAGATCGGCCACGGTAGCTGGCGAGGACGGGTTCCAGGTGTGGTGAGCGGATGCCGAGATTGGCCCTCTCGACATAAGAGCGCGAAGGCAGCGACGGAGTCGGGGTCACCGGACATCTCGCTGTCGTCGGCGCTCCGATTGCGAAGACCGGCGAGACTCCTGGTGGGGAGGCTCGGGTCTGGATTATGCGAGTTTCAGATCCTGATTATGTGAGTGTCTCTTCCAGTGTGGGCTTCATCGATCGCAGAACATGACAAGGTCGAGTCGTCCGCGAATCTTCGATGGTGCGGTCTATGATGCAGTCAAAAGTGGTTACTGGCATCAAGTAGGCATTCTCGACGAGAGGTGTCCACGCGGTTGGATGGCTCTGGCAATCGAAATTGCCAACGTCGGTAGGTTTGCGACAGTGGGGGTCCTCTCACAGCGCTGTTGTCGGGCCGGGAGCACGCGACATCATACGGCAGCACCATTCTTCATGATGACTACTGTCGTATGCAGCACGCAGCAAGGCCGAACGATCGGGTCGGCGAGCACTGGTGGACGGGATGGTTTCACATGGCTGGGGACGCAGTATTGCGCGGAAGAAGCACAAAGGAATCAGGTTTACAGAGTCCATGGGATGGATGGAGGGGTTTGGTTTACATGGAATAATTGTAGGAGGAGGGACGGGAAGTCGGAGAAGAAGGCTGTGGAGGAACTGCTTGTTGGCATAATGCGGCTAGGTTTTCTAGATTGTGCTACAGCACCATGCTGATATATATATATAGGTAGGTAAAAGAGATTGGGCCGGGTTGGTCGTGTGGGTGTTGGTGACTGGCATGACTCGACCATATATGGATTAATTATTATTTGGCTTGGCAAAAGATTTACTCTTATCTATAAGGAAAATGCGTGAGAGATTGAAAACTTGAATCCAAATTATCGTAATATTGAGTGAGGGGCAATATTGAATAAGCATGATGATATTAAGTAATTGCACTTAATGCTACAATAAAACCATCGTGGCAATCCTGAAAGTGTTAGTGATGATAATACTACATTGCTCTTAATAAGTTACTACAAATGTTAGCAATGATAGCCTCGACTAATAAAGCAAAAGCAAAACTTTTTTTTTATAATAATAAATAAGGTAATATTACATCGAATATTTCTAGAAATATATTTATAAAGTAACTAGTAAATGTTTTTTTATATAAAGAAATAATCATAAATTATTATTCACCATGTATCAGCGAAAATTACCTTCAACACAAAATAAATAAATAAATAAAAAGTAAAATTCGGAAGGAGTTACAAATCTACCCACCTTAGAAATAAATTCGTCCTCGAATTTAAATTGAAAAAAGCAAAAAAATAATAATAATAGGAAACATTTTAACAAAGATAATAAAGTATAATTAGAATCAATAGCCATCCTTTTGATTCGAATATAAGGATATCATCAAGTTGCTTTCAAATATATATACTTCAAAATCTTATTTAAACATTTACTGGAAAACCTTTACCACTATTTTAGAAATCAGTGTTGAACAACATATTCAAAAAAAATTGAGAATATATATATATTTTAAAAATAAGTAGCATTTCACCATAAATTTAATTAGTTTTTGAGATACATAAATAACAAATAATCTTCAACGTAAAATAAATAGTTAGGAATATAAGGATTGCAAATCGAAAAGTGGTCCTGCAATATATATCCATCTTAGAAAGTCAAGCCCTCAAGGTTTCAAGGAAACGATTACAAAATCCAAATCTAGGAAGATGCGGGTTGATTCGATCGATTAAAGGTAGTCTAGTCGTGATCAAAATTGTTCAAGGACGACCAAATCCAAAATGCTTAAAATATTTATCTCCAATTATGTAGGCACGAGTTTGGAATCAAAATCTAGATGAGTTTAGGAATCCAGTCGAAATTATATTAAAAGATGACAATCTTGAAAAATGGAAGGATAAGAAAGGAAGAGAGAATTACCGGTTTATCGAGAGGACTGTGGCTAGGAATAAGCACAAATCGATTAAAAACTTAATAGTTATATTCCAATAAGACGTAGTCTCTATGGTATTCGAAAACCGTACGCATATTTGAAGTCGTTTCACCAAGATTTTATGCCTCGCTAGTGTACATCTGACTGCAGTAAACTCTTGGTTCTACAACTCAAGCAATGATACGGTAACGAATACCCTATCAACTCTATCTATTCTTGACATAACAACTCGAAGATGAGATATGACAACCAAGACATAGTTTAAATAATGTTCGATCCCTCATTCTTATCTGAATTACTTCAACTTAGGGGTCATGCCTCGCCAGTGCGCTGCTGGCTGCAATGAACCGCAGTCTTCATAACTCAAATAAATGGCGATAGTGCGCTGCTGTCTTGCCGTCGCGAGTCATCGAACATTATTCCAACTATATTCATGAATTTCAAAGGAGCTTTCTAGAATTCCAACAAGTTGATCATTATAGAAAATGTAAATATCTGTTCTCGAAAATCAATTTAAAAATCAGATGATGGAGTAGGAGAAAAGAATGATCGAAGACAAGAAAAGAAGAAGAGAAATATATATATATATATATATATATATATATATATATATATATATATATATATATATATATATATATATATATATATAAATTTCTAGTTCTCTATTGTTCAAGATTCAAGAGAAACATATATATATATATATATATATTTATATATATATATATATATATATATATATATATATATATATATATATATCTTGAATTTTGCAGGATAAATATATGGATAGTTTGATCATGCTAGGGTCAAACACAATGGGTGGAGGTAAAATACTGACCTTTAGGAAATATAATAACTTATAGATAAGGGAAAATAAATAAGCAATGTAGGTCTTATGGTGATAATTTAGAGGAAGAAAAGTAAAATTGTACGAATGATTAGGAATAGAAATTATAAGTAAACGATCGAGAAATGACTGGAGATAACATGAACTTACAATTCTTATTATACGGACATTCTAGCAATTGAGAGAAGACTTTAAGTCAACAACTAACTCGAGATTCTTATGTGACAACAGAATCAGAAATTATAAAATAGTCTATTATGGCAAAATGTGAAATAAATAAGCATTACATACCTACATGGTATGAGGGTGATATCTAAAGGGGCTGAAAATTTTTTTGCACAAATAATCAATATTAGTAGTTGAATCCAAAGGAGTACTAAGTTACAGGACTCTACCCACCTTAGAGTCTACCATCATGTAGAAACTCGAAGGTACCTCTTTCTAGAAAATTTCCTCTAGTTAGTAAACAGGTGTAGACATCGATAAATTCCTATGTGAATTATATGGCCTATCTAACAACCTTAGCTACCCGACAGTCAAATTAAAATAAGGGACTCATATTCCTAGTCATTCTCCTAAATTCAAATTATTCCTAATGTGAATGAGCACTTCTTAGTCACAGGCTCGCAATAGTACAACTAACTTAAGTACTACCACGAGTTCGTAATCTTTTACGAAGACGGACCTGCATGGGCCACCACAAAAACTTGTCATGACCCGCATCCGCCTTTCGGATACGAGATGTGTCCAAGCCAGCCTACGCTGCAGAGTCGGCGGTAGAACGCTGTCAAGACCGCAAGAAATAAATGCTCAAAATACAACATTTGTTGCTCATTCACAATTCTAAATTTATTACAACATTTACAAGATTTATAATTAAAGAAAATACAAGATTTACAATTAATGAATCTGATACAATGCTTTCTATTTCTAGGTTGTCTTCAGCATACCCAAGTCTTTCCCAGTGGTAAGAGTGATAGCGGCTAAACCTGAAAAATGTTGGTTTCCAGTCAGGAATGGAACAAGTACACAAACCGACGACAATGCAAAAACACAATAAAATTAACAAGACATGAAGATAGCATATAGAATATGAAAGCTAGTAAGAAAACTGATGACATAGCACGATAGAGAAATAAACAAAAAAAAACTAATAAAGACATCTATCTAGGTGGTGTGAAATATCCTTTTCGACATGTGAACGGCTAGGGGGTAAATCCGGCTCACTGCACGTGTCGTGTGCAGCTGCTATCATGCAATAATAGACATTTTGGGAATATTTCTGGGTAGTTCACATGTGTACTAAGATATTTCCCCTCCTAACTACTCCGTGTGACGAGTGTGTCAACAAGCAGCAAGATATATGTATAGACATGAAATGAAAAGACTACTATGAATCGAAAAGCAATCAGAAAGTGCACTTGCCTGAGGTCCTTAGCTGGAGAAACCAATAATTCCTTTGAGTTCAGATTAGTCCGATTAGCCTAGGTCGATATGAAGTTGTCAAAATCACGCAAAATCAGAACGTATAACTAGTCAAGATTAAAATGGAAATCCAGGAGGAAATTCGTATAAATAAATATATCTTTAGAAAATATTTATAATACTAGAAAATATTTTACTAGTTAAAAATAGTTTTAGATAACTCAAAAATCCTAGAAAACTCTCTTTAGAGCTAGACCCTAGATTTTGTAAAATACAACTTTAGGACTTATTTATAAATCTATTTTAGAAATCTTATTAGAAATACAAAAGGCACAATAAATTAAAAGATTTATTTAAACAAAATAAATCTTGATGAGCTCTAGGCCTAAAATCTACATCTAAAATACCATGAAATATTTATAGTAAATATAACAAGTATCAAAATAATAAAATAATAAATACAAGAGTCCAACACTATTTCACTAAATAACCCAAAGGTAGTAACAATAATCATAATAATAACTAATCTGAATAATATTTAATATTACAGGCCCAAGCCCATTAATATTGTTGGTACAATATAATTTACAAAATAATAATTCATAATTTCCAAACTAAATTATTAATAACCCCTAATTACTATATATATATATATATATATATATAAGAATTTTATTTAATAAATAAAAACAACCAAAAATCAAAGAAGCCCCATTGACAATAGTCCACTTCGAGCTTTCAGTCATTCACCAAACTTAGGAGCTGGTAGTCCTATGGCCAGTAATAATCTGCCTGGACTAGCTTCCATCCTATCCCCCTTCATTTCAAATTATGGTAAAATTGCACCAATCGGGAAAGATCAAAATAGGAACAACAATGCTGACCAGCTGTTCTCTAGTAGCAATTCAACCCTTGGAGTCCCATATACACAACAGTCGAGGACTGTTGTGTTCCCAATACAAAATAATAAGTAAAATAAAAACCACCACCAACACAATTCTTCTTCCCCAGCAAGGAGGAGTTGAACAAGAAAAGAAGAAGGAACTAAAAAATACGAAAAGAAAAGAAAGTGATGAAGAGGAGGAGGAGGAGGCAAAGAGACTCACCGGAGAGGGAGGTCCTGACCCGGCGGGATGACAGCACGTGCAGCACGGAGTGGCACGTGGGGCACGGCTTCAACCGGGTGGCAGACGTGGGCATTGCGGCTCGATGCTCCGGTCGAGCGCTGCGCAGGCGCTCCTCGTGGGGCCGTGGCGCTGTCGCGATGATTGGAGATCGGCCACGGTAGCTGGCGAGGACGGGTTCCAGGTGTGGTGAGCGGATGCCGAGATTGGCCCTCTCGGTATAAGAGCACGAAGGCAGCGACGGAGTCGGGGTCACCGGACATCTCGCTGTCGTCGACGCTCCGATTGCGAAGACCGGCGAGACTCCTGGTGGGGAGGCTCGGGTCTGGATTATGCGAGTTTCAGATCCTGATTATGTGAGTGTCTCTTCCAGTGTGGGCTTCATCGATCGCATAACATGACAAGGTCGAGTCGTCCGCGAATCTTCGATGGTGCGGTCTATGATGCAGTCAAAAGTGGTTACTGGCATCAAGTAGGCGTTCTCGACGAGAGGTGTCCACGCGGTTGGATAGCTCTAGCAATCGGAATCGCCAACGTCGGTAGGTTTACGACAGTGGGGGTCCTCTCACAGCGCTGTTGTTGGGCCGGGAGCACGCGACATCATACAGCAGCACCATTCTTCATGATGACTACTGTCGTATGCAGCACGCAGCAAGGCCGAACGATCGGGTCGACGAGCGCTGGTGGACGGGAAGGTTTCACATGGCTGGGGACGCAGTATTGCACGGAAGAAGCACGGAGGAATCAGGTTTACAGAGTCCATGGGATGGATGGAGGGGTTTGGTTTGCATGGAATAATTGTAGGAGGAGGGACGGGAAGTCGGAGAAGAAGGCTGTGGAGGAACTGCTTGTTGGCATAATGCGGCTAGGTTTTCTAGGTTGTGCTACAGCACCATGCTGATATATATATATAGGTAGGTAAAAGAGATTGGGCCGGGTTGGTCGTGTGGGTGTTGGTGACTGGCATGACTCGACCATATATGGATTAATTATTATTTGGCTTGGCAAAAGATTTACTCTTATCTATAAGGAAAATGCGTGAGAGATTGAAAACTTGAATCCAAATTATCGTAATATTGAGTGAGGGGCAATATTGAATAAGCATGATGATATTAAGTAATTGCACTTAATGCTACAATAAAACCATCGTGGCAATCCTGAAAGTGTTAGTGATGATAATACTACATTGCTCTTAATAAGTTACTACAAATGTTAGCAATGATAGTCTCGACTAATAAAGCAAAAGCAAAACTTTTTTTTTAATAATAATAAATAAGGTAATATTACATCGAATATTTCTAGAAATATATTTATAAAGTAACTAGTAAATGTTTTTTTATATAAAGAAATAATCATAAATTATTATTCACCATGTATCAGCGAAAATTACCTTCAACACAAAATAAATAAATAAATAAAAAGTAAAATTCGGAAGGAGTTACATTCGCATCAAGCCAACAAGTCGAGACAATCAAAGTTGCCGCGTCCTGATTTTCCAAGTTCGATCATTCCCGCGACATGAATCACCATGTCAGCGCTCACGCGGAACGATCGCCCCAAATCCGACGCAACACATGTGCGAGGCTGGAGTTGCCCTCGCACAAGACAAGAATATCGACGCTGTGGTTATCCGCTTAATCATCAAGATACGATCACTTTCATCCAACATTAGTCTCAACCAAAGTCCTAAGTATTGCATCAATTTGGAACGATAACAGTTGTGCGATCGTCATTCACCGTGTCAGATTACCCCCGAGTTATTGCATATCGTCTTTGATACGCCTCAATATCATCGACGATATACGTAACCTGACGATCTTCGTTTGCAACAAATTCTGAGTCGTGCGAATGATGCTATCGTCCGACTGGATAATCTCCTCGACATTCAAATTCAATTTCGATCATTACCCCTCGAATCGTTCATAACATCAATTTCGACAAACCCAAATTCACGTATCGTTCATCCGTCTATCTTAAGTCATCGATCAACGTATTTTCTCAATTCGTAATATTTCTTGCTAACTCAATCAATGAACGATATCCATTCCAATCCTCAGAGTCATTCGCGTAACTTTAAAATCGAACATTTCATGCACGCTACCTACCCGTCGTGTTAACTTTTCGTATACGATCCGTATCAATTTCCTTGATTCGATTTCACCTACTCAATCGCTTTCGCGTTTCATACTCGTGCAATCCTCAATCTTTCGCTCGAATGATTTCCAAGACGGACCAATCCTCAATCTTTCGCTCGAATGATTTCCAAGACGGACCATACACCACTCGGGATTCGAGTCATCCAATCTAGTCCAAATCACGTTTGCGTTATTCGCTAATACATGTTTCGGATTCGTTCGACGAATCCCTAGCGTAATTGTTCACGTCGCATCGACGCACTAAGTCGTTCGCACTATTCCTCAAAATCTAAAACAATCTTCAATGTACGCCTAAGCGTTAGTCCAATAGCGCTTCTATCGATATACACTCTAAGTGTATCTCTATTCCCGACCGAGCGATACTTAATATTGCTCGCGACTCGTTTGCACCAAAAGGTCAAGGTGCGCGATAATCGGCACAACTTAGCCAAAGGCTGTGTGCATAACCATCCCGTTCGAACTATACTTCGGTCTCGTGTGCTCGTTCGCTATTGTTAGCGTAAGGTCGTTCAAGCACGCAACGCGTTTGCTAACTTTTAGCACGTGTCTTCTATCAACTCAAGGTCGGCACCGTTCGGCCCAAAGGCCATCGCCTATCGATGCGTTCGATTGAACACTTGTACGAGCTTTTGAAAATATTAGACTTATTGTATGGACATCCCGTGGGACAATCGAGAGAGAGCGCACCAACGATATCAACTTTGCGGAAGCAACATTCAGAGTTCGCAGAAACATCAGAGTTAAAGAATTTAATCGATAGTCCAAGGACGTAAAGTCGTGCTCTGATACCAATATGTCACGCCCCGCTCCCGTAGGAGCGATCGTCCTCGCTAAGGCGTGATGTCGCACGAGCCTAGATTGCGCTCGTGCAAGGTTATTTCATAACGGCCGATTACAGCGACGGCGACGGGGTCATCGCACAGAAGTCCCAAGCAGAGACATTGAACACGCAGCAGAAATTTAGAACAAAACACAAGTTATTCAAAAGAAGCTCTTTATTGATATCGAAACAACGATTACATTGGGGGTGCAAGGCCGAGATTACAATCACTCAGCTCACTCGTCTCACATTACAAGTCACTCTGTTCTCTCTCATCTCTCGATTACAATGCTTGAGCCAGCGGAAACTTCAGAAGGCGATGTCCATACATTATATCCCATATAAGTCTAGTCTTCACGCGGAATGCACGCTTCGAATCGCCAAGGAACTCCGTGCCTCGACGCATCCAAGCGAGCTCTGCGCCACGAGCTTCTACCTGTGCCTGCACATGAAAACTGTATGGGTGTCAGTACTCAACTGTACTGGTGGAGTGAGCTCCTCGCCCACACATACAAAACCGACACGTTTATTTTACTTTGTGCGATACAAGCCCCTTTACGATTGTCTTTCTAGACTTGCCTTAGGATCGATTTTAGGACCGACGCCTTGGTCTATTTTGTGTCTTTTAGATCGTTACTGTGCCTTGCACTAATAGTGTACTCATACTTTACCGCTAGACCTTCTCGTTCCAATAACGTCAACTTATCGCCTCGTGCTTGCCTTTCGTGCCATACTCTGGGATGTAACGACTCGGTCGTACAATGAACTCGATTCGTGCTTTAGTATCACCGAGGCAGTGCCTCCTCGCTTAGTCTTGCCTATACTCGTGTTGTGACAACCCGGCCATGCCTCACATCTCGAGGTCGTGCCCAGAAACTCAATATGACTGAACCAAACTTGCCCTACGGCCCTTCTCGACTTAACTCGTAACGACTAACCCGACTTGTGGAACCGATGTTGGGAAGTCAAGCACGACGTCGCATTTCGTGCCGAAGCACGTGTCTTTACGTTTAGCCGAATCGTAGGCTTTATAATACCTTGGGTGCAACCGAGCACATATTTCACCATTCAACACATACCGTGCTTACACTTTCTTTGTTATGACCGACACCGTACATACGAATTTGCCGCTTAGCATGCCAATTATCTATATAAAAGGACACTGGCATGACAAGCCATCGCGAACATAGATCGGGTAGGCGGCGGGTCCTTCGATGCAAGGTAGCTAGCCCCATGGAAAGCCCCCGACTACCCACGCAATAAAGGCATGCCCTGATATAACGTCTACCCCCTAGGATGACTGGGCCCGGTACCCCGGCGTATAACCAGTCTAGACAGAAATCCTTGTCGACAAGGTGTCCAATGACCACGCACCTATGAGACATCTAGACTCACGTAAATGCATGGCCTAATTTGTTGGTACGATTGAAACTATACTTAGCAACTCGTGCTCTGAATCACACTTGGCATAACGTGCCTCGGGACCGTGAGACTCCCAACCGAGGGACCGCCTCGTACTTTTTAACATGGATAGGAACACGAGACTCCCAACTGAGGGACCGCCTCGAACATCTTAACGTGGATAGGAACACGAGACTCCCAACCGAGGGACCGCCTCGAACATTTTGACGTGGATAGGAACGCAAGACTCCCAACCGAGGGACCGTCTCGAACTTCTTTGAACTCGAGGGAACGACTACTACATAGCCTTCCAACTTAACTTGAATAAAACGTGTTCCTTAAGTGCCATAGACCGTGGCTAACTTTACATCGTGCCAACCGTGGCTCGTGCCTTTAACTGACTTACGTCCAAAGCGACGCTATCACCCAAGTCATATGTTACATGACGGCCCTTGAGATCGTGGGACAATTTGACTTGACAACCGCAGAAAGAACGGGACAGCACTTGGAATGACTTAGGTCGATCGGCATAACTTTGCCTAACTTACTCAAGCCTACAACTTAACCCGAAGGACGAGCCAAGGCTATGCCAAGTCTTGCGCAGTAGAAACGTGCATGCTTTATCGAGCATTTATGCGGGCGATGCCTATGACTTAGGCTAACTCCTCGTTTGTGCGAATACCAACTTTTCCTTCTTCCAAGCCGCGGGACGAAGGATCGAGTGTCATTTTCAAAGCATGCTGAGCACCAACTCTGATCAGACCGTGGGACGTTTTCCATGTTCTAAACTCGATTCGATCCGTCGGGATAATTCCCTTTAGCTATGTGGATTCGTCTCTTTTATTATTAAGCCTACTTGTGCAAGTTGAAAACACGCGATTTATTATGTGAAGGCAAAGATGAGGCAAGTTCACCGAAACTACCCCACCTGAGCGATGTCTTCGAGTCGCCGTTGTAAGGCCAATTCCGAACGCCGTCGGCATTTCGATTCCTCCGATTGAATTCGTGGGACGGGGCACTACACGAACTGATCCAAATAAGGCATGAAAATACGATTCATGAGATCCATGAATACAGCCGGCACATTGGTTGCTCCCAATAGCATCACTAAGAACTTCCAATGCCCAAACCTAGACCTAAAAGCTGTCTTCGGGATGTCCTGCTCTCTGACTCTGATATGATGATATCCTGAGCGCAAGTCGATCTTCGAGAATACTGCTGCCCCTTTGAGCTGATGAAACAAGTCATCTATCCTCAGGAGAGGGTATCTGTTCTTGATTGTCAATGAGTTCAAGGTACGATAATCAACACATAACCTGGACTTACCATCCTTCTTTTTTACAAGAAGCATCGGGGTTCCCCAAGGCGATCTACTAGCACGAATGAATCCCTTGGTTCGAAGTTCTTCAATCATTTGTACAAGATCTCTAATTCTGACGGCGCCATCCTGTAGACTCTCTCTGATACTGGGGCTGTCCCAGGAATCAAGTCTATGGTGAACTCGATCTCCCGTTCTGGCGGCATCCTTGGAAGCTCTTCTGGAAAAACATCTGGAAACTCTTCGACTATCCGAGGCAACTGTACTGCTGCTACTGCCATCCGCAATACTGGAGGAGAAGGTTCAACTTTGCCTCGGGAGAAGGAAAACTCTGGCTCTCCGGGAATGCTAAAAATAACCCTGCCAATGTGGCAGTCTATTCTAGCATACTGGTTCCTCAACCAATCCATCCCTAGGACCACATCATAGTCGGCCATCGGAAACTCTATCAATCTAGCGGGGAACTCCCTACCGCTAACTACGATCCGACACGAGGAAAACACTCTATCGACTCCCACAAGTCCGTTACCAGTAAGTATATTGAGCCTTACTGATAATGACTTGGGCTCCAATCCTATCCGTGTCGCGAATCGTGTAGACATAAAAGAATGCGATGTACCAGAATCAAATAAAGCTGAAGCTGGAAAGGAGTTGACGAGAATAGTACCTGCCACTACCTCTCCTGGTGCCAATCCTTCCTCTGCAGTCATCACCATAGCCTGACCATGCCCTCGTGGTGCTGGTCCCCTCTGCTGAAATCCTTGCTGCCTATTCTGACTCAAGGCTTGGGATTGAGCATGCTGCTGGGGGTGTTGTTACTGGAACGCCTGGGACTGAGGCGGCAAGGGCCTCGGCAATGGATACTGCTGCTGCTGGATCGGAGCTGGTCCTCTCACCGAAGAGCTAGAAAGGTTGGACGAGGATGAACCACCCCTATTCGGGCAGGATCCAGTCCTATGGTCTGCTGTTCCACAAGCCAGACACAATCCCTGTGCCCTGCGACACTCTGCCACTACATGGCCTGGCTTCCCACAATGAGAATATCCCATTGCGGAAGACTGCTTCTGCTTCTGCTGCTGCTGCTGAGGGTACGTCGGGGTTGAATGTTGAACCGTCGTCACTGAGGCCACTTGCCTCGGAGCCCCAATGGTCAAAGCCCTGGCTGCCGGGGCTGGGGCTGAAGACTGACTCATCTGGCCGTAGGATCTTTTTCGACCTCCGGCCCTATCCACAATCCTCTGGGAGGTATACTCATGCCTCTTAGCTGCTCTCAAGACTGCATCAAAAGTCTGATGCTCAAACTGCTCAACTGCCAACAAAATCTCCAGGTGAAGCCCTTGCTGAAATCGCTGGGCTCTATCATACTCGGTTGCCACCAAGGTGGGAGCAAACCGACTGAGCCTCGAAAACTCGGCCGCATATCCATCGATCGTCCTGTCCATCTGCTTCAGATTGGTGAACCTCGTCTGTAGATCGTACCGAGCTACAACATCAAAATACTTGGTCTGGAATCTCTCTCTGAATACTGCCCAAGCAATGGGTGCTGCTAATCCAACGGCCTGAGCCGCCCACCAGCTGTGGGCAAGATCTAATAACTGCAAGCGCACTACGACTACCTTCTCATCCTCTGGGGTCCTGGTTGCTTCTAGAATCACCTCGATGTCCTGAAGTCAAGCATCTGCAGCGATAGCATCTTCACTACCGTCGAAGAATGGAGGGTTCAAGCGCTTGAAACTGTTGGCCGCGCTGTTACCCTGATGACCTCCTCTGGTCAGAGCATCCGTCACTGCCTGGTGTAAGGCATCTCCTCGACGATCTTGGAAAGCTATCAAGGTCCTGACAAGACCTACCAAAGTGCCATCATCAGGTTCTACAGGTTGGACGGGCTAAATTGGTGGCTCTCCGCCCGAAGGCACGACTCTGGAGGCTACTTCGGAATGCTGGGCTTGATCCCCGGGTTGCGGCTGGTCCATGGGAGGTGCTCCGCCTCGCTGACCGGCAGGTCCAGGAATGATGCCGCTGAAGAAGACGACATAGGAAACAATAAGGAAGGACCAGGACAGATCAACGATACAAGCATATGATCAGGACAAGAATCCAGGGATTTAGAAGATACGAGCAGAGATCAAGGGCAAATACTGATTGAGACATCTATTCGGTAAACCCTCACATATCTTGATTTACAAGACCTGCATGGGCCACCACTTAAACTATGTCACGCCCCAGAACTAGAATACTGGAGAGCGGGGGAAGACATAGCCAGCTACGTATATGAAATGGAATATATCTCGCTATACGGTCACGGCTGTCTAGATACATGAGGGTTTACTACAAGCCAACAGTCTCCTATGGTCATGAACAAGCCTAGTGTCACAATCACAAGCAAGTAGGTAAAAGTCACAAGATGTATGATCATTAAATATACAATAGTAAGGCGTCCCAAATATTACATATTCAGCTGATCATGAAGCTAGTCATTACAAAATGTTAGGACTAGCAAGCGTTTAGTCATACATGATCAACCCTAGGATCTGTCAATCATGTTACAGCCCGTAGGCAGACAGTAAGTAAAGTGCAGTCGAGCTAAACAGGTGCTCGTCGACTAAATGCCTCAAAAGAATAAATTTTTACAATAGAGTGGGAGAGCCAAAAATAACCCACTCGATGCCCTGGTTACGCCTGGTGGTCACCATCGGGCTGGAAAGTCGGTTGATCTTCCGGGGATGCTCCGAAATCTGGCTATACAAAACCAGCTGGGTCAGATCCCAGAAAGAGCAAGTGCCACAAAGGAAGCTTCACTTAGGAACTAAAACCAGCAATTAGCACAGCATATAAATAAATAAATAGAATCTGAAAATATAAAATTAGGATGATATACGACGAGATAACCATGAAACTATTCGGATAGCCAGGTTACAACCCGTAAACCAAACAAGGACCGGGGTTGTAACCCTTCATCTGAACGGAACTTGGTTTCCCACCATTTATCAGCAAGATAATTATAAGAAATCAGGATGGGTAGCAATATTATAGAGGATCAAGACAAGGCTAGATAGGTTGTTCTTCATTCAATCAATCACGACCAAGCAACAAGTATGGCTTGATACTTTAACTAGCTAGGGTTACCACAAGCCTAGTTACTAACAAGATGCAGTGGGATTATTCCACAGCCACAAGCCCTGCAGACCATCCAGGTTACCCAGGTCGAAAATTAGGGGTTGAATTCAGGTGGGTACATCGTCCAGGAAATGCATATACCCTTAAGTAGCTTGAAGGGTGCAACACATGACAGTGTGCTGGAAATGTGCCCTACTCGACGGCAGGCTACAGATCCCAAGCGCGCCCAGGTAAAGGGATTGCCTGTAACTGGAAGATCTCTTTATGACTAATGTATTAATCTAGTTATTAGCCTTAGTCCATTTCAGTAGGTACTCCTGACCGTGGTACTCAGGAGTCCCATCCTAGACATGATGCAAGACAGGACTAGATTATTTGTACAAGCACAGTCGCCCACGGTGTCCAAGTTATTTATACAGGTCATGTCATGTCAGGTAGCCGTCGCAACAGCTTATCAAGATATGCCAGGTTTATCATGTCAAGTTTACTTGTCAGGAGTGCGCCACGACGGGCCACCATCAGGTCATGTTACGTATCAAGAGTGTACCACTGCGGGTTACTGCCGTGTTTATGGTACATGTACAGGACATCATAGTGCAAGCATTCAACCATGAGACCCAAGTTATGCTGAGGTTACAAGACATGAATTATCAGTAAAAATCAAATAATAATAATTCAATCATAGAATACAAGTCTATGAAAAAGCCATACGGCTCAGGCATATGCAGCCAGGAAAGGAATCCATGCGGGAGCAGCTCATGCGACTGAGGGCGGGAGCAGCTCATGCGGTTAGGAATAGAAGGAGGCGCATGTGGCTCAGTTAGAAGCCCATGCGGCTAGGTTCAGTCAAGGGCGCATGTGGTCAGGAGGAAATAGGTGCCATGCGGCTCGCAGGGGAAGGGTTCTTATGCGGCTGGAACGGACCCGGGTTCATGCGGCTCGCAGAGCAAAGATCCATGCGGCTCGCAGAGTAAAGATCCATGCGGCTCGTAGAATAAGGGTCCATGCAGCTCGCGGGAGAGAAGTCCATGCGGCTAGGAGAGACTCGGTCTATGCGGCCAAGAAGAAAAATAGGCTTATGCGGCTGAGAGTTAGTTGGACCCCATGCGGTTAGAAGTGACTGAGGACTTATGCGGCCAGGGAATTCCAGGCGTATGCGGTGCCGAGAAGTTCAGGCACATGCGCTCGACTCAAGTTCATGCGACTAGAAGTACAAGGGTCTCATGTGGCTGAGAGCGACTTGCCGCATGAATGTTCATGCGGTCAAGTACTGCCATGCGGCCAGAGAACTGTTCTTCTTCTCCAAATTTTTGAGAAGAAGAATACCATGAACCCATGCTTCCAAGCTCTATAAAACCTTCATCCAGAGTCCAAATCCGAACTTCCATAGGTCAAAATGGGGCAGAACGAAATTCTCTACAACATGGAACCATCAAAATTTAGAAATAACAAGATTAAGTAGATTAAAATCCAAGAAATTCGAAAATAAGATAAACTTAGATCTACAAGAATCTGGCCATAGAAAGTAAAAATGCCAAGTACTAAAGTATGTTAGAATGCTGTAAAGGAGAGAATGGAATAATAAAATTAGAGTTCCTCCGTGAAGCAAGTTGCACTTGCCTAGACTTCTCTCTTTCTCTGGTAGGTAAAGAAGTTATGGTGGAGAAGAAGAAGAGTAATGAGGAGAGAGAAAGGAGAATGGGTTAATAAATACTAATGGTGGTGGTAGGTAGGAGGGTTCACCTTTGGTTCATGATGAACCAAAGCAAACCAAGCCAAGCCGAACCAACCCAAGAATAAACCAAGCCATGAAGAAAAGCTAAGCAAGGAATTATGCAATACAAGATAAAATACGTACACGTATTCCAAAAATACGTAATACGAACTACAGGCATTACACATGACATAAGCATAAATGTGACATTTCAATTTAATAATAATAATAATAATAATATATAATAATAATAATAAAAGATAAGACTGTGGAAGGAGCAGACAGCTAAGGGGAATAAGCTCATGCGACCAAGAGATCGGATCTCATGCGGCTGAGATTGAAGGATCTCATGCGGCTGAGATTGAAGGATCTTATGCGGCTGAGATTGAAGGATCTCATGCGGCCGAATCAAAGGCAGAGCCATGCGGCTAAGTCCAAGTGGAGTCCTATGCGGCTGAGCAAGGAACGGGTCTTATGCGGCCAGAATAATGCAAGTCTATACGGCTGGAGGAGAATCGACTTCATGCGGCTAGGACAAATGATAGCTATGCGACTAAGAAGTTGACTTCATGCGGCAGCGGAACTCATGTGGTAGCGGGAAACTTATGCGGCTGAAAAGAGACTTGCCGCATGAAAATCCATGCGGCTAAGGCTGCCATGCGGCTCGGAACTGTTCTTCTTCTCCATCCTTCCGAGGAGAAGAACCATTCCAGCCATGGCTCCCAAGCCCCATAAATCTTCCATCCAGAGTCCAAATCCGAACTTCCATAGGTAAAAATGGGGCAGAATCGAATGCTCTACAACATGGAATCATCAAAACTTGGAAACAACAATGTTAAGTAGATCAAAACCCAAGAAATCTGAAAGTATAATAAGCTTAGATCTACACGAATTGAACCAAGGAATTTAGAAATGCTAAATATTAAAGTGTGTTATAATCTCGTGGGGAAGAAAATGAACAATAAAATTTGGGTTCCTCCATGAAGCAAGCTGCACTTGCCTAAGCTATATTCCTGGTAGGTGAAGAAGTAATGGTAGAAAAGAAGAGTAATGAAGAGAGAGAGAGTGTTTGGTGGAAATATAAATGTGGGTGGTGGTGGTAGGTGGGGGTTTAGTCCACCTAAAATCAAGCCAAGCCGAACCAGCAACAAGTTGAACCGAACCAAGAAGGAAATACCAAAATAACCATGCAAGAAAATACGCAATACGAGTCAAGAATACGTACACGTATACCAAGATATGTAATACGAACCACATGCATTACAACTCTACCCACCTTAAAAGAATTCTGTCCTCGAAATTTAATCAAGAGGCTAGAGATGCAAGGACAAGCTATACTAATCACAGGCAAGCTATACTAATCAAGCAATTATTCATGCAAGCAAGGAATCGAAGGTATGAGGTGTAAGAAGGATATTATACCTCACGAGTCAAACAAGTCGGGATATCGCGATCGGATATCATCTTCACGCTCCTACGTTGACTCACCCAAAGAGTGATGACCCCAAGCAACTCGGACTAAACTAATAGTCTTGTTCTTGAGTATCTTCTCTCTTCGGTCCAATATAGACACGGGCCTCTCCTCATACGAAAGGTTGGTACCAACAACCAATTCCGAATGATCCAGGATGTGGCTCGGGTCTGGGATATACCGTCGTAGTTGGGATACATGGAACACGTCATGCACCTCACGTAGCGACGACGGAAGAGCGAGACGATAGGATACATCACCTACTCGCTCCAGAATGTCGAACGGTCCTATATACCTAGGACTAAGCTTTTCCCGTATGCCAAAACGAATGACGCCACAGTTAGGCAAAATCCTTAGGAATACATGGTCGTCGACAGAAAACTCAAGAGGGTGCCGATGATAATCGGTCGAATGACGCTGGCGATCTTGGGCAACTCGAAGATAATCTCGGACTCTCCTGACCACCTCAACTGTCTGAGCAATCATTTTCGGATCGAGCATCTGTCTCTCTCCAACATCGTCCCATGCTAGCGGGGATCGACACTTCCAACCATACAGTGCCTCGAATGGTGCCATCTGGATGCTGGCCTGGAAACTGTTGTTGTATTAGAACTCCACCAGGTGCAGTTGATCTTCCCACGAACCACCGAAGTCGAGTGTACATGACCTCAACATATCTTCAAGAGTCTGGATTGTGTATTCTGACTGGCCATCTGTCTGCGGGTGATAGGCTGAGCTGAACTGGAGGTGAGTTCCCAACCTCTCCTGCAGGCTACGCCAAAAGTACGACATAAATCTGAAATCTCGGTCCGAGGTGATACTGACTGGTACACCGTGCAACCTGACTATCTGTCTGAGATACATCTCTACCAGCTGAGCCGTCGGCTGACCGACTCCGAACGGAAGAAAGTGAGCCACCTTCGTGAGTCTGTCTATAATAACCCAAATAGCATCTCTGCCAGCCGAGGATCTAGGTAATCCAGTCACAAAATCTATGGTTATATGCTCCCACTTCTATTCTAGAATTGGCAAGGGATGAAGAAGTCCAGCTGGCCTCTGATGTTCAGCTTTAACTTGTTGGCAAACCAAACATCGAGAGACAAACCAGGCTATCTTCCTCTTCATGCCATTCCACCAAAAGTGCTGACGAATATTACGGTACATCTTCGTGCCACCGGGATGAATGGAATACTGAGAACTGTGAGCCTCTGCCATGATCTCCTGTCTGATATCTCTACTGGGTACACAAAGACGCCTTCCATGCCTAAGTGTACCGTCCTCATGGATGTATAACTCTGGTCTTCGTTCTGCCTCATACTCTGCTCTGAGTCGCTGAAGATTGGAATCTGCTGACTGCGCCATCCGAACCCTCTCGACTATCGTGGACTTAACCTGCATACTGGCCATCAATACCATACTGGAAGGGAGAAAAACTTATATACCCATCTTCCGAAGATCTGCTAACAGCTCTGGTTGTGCTGTTAGGAAATAAGCTCCGGCTCTCCTGCTCAATGCATCTGCGACAACGTTGGCCTTTCCAGGATGATACTGCAGGTTGACATCATAATCCACAAGTAGCTCTAGCCATCTCCTCTGACGCATGTTAAGATCCGTCTGAGTGAACACATACTTCAGGCTCTTGTGGTTGGTGAAAATCTCTACCCTATCTCTATACAAATAGTGCCTCCACAACTTAAGTGCAAACACTACCGCTGCTAGTTCCAAGTCATGGGTTGGGTAATTCCTCTCATGATCAAGAAGTTGACGTGACGTATAAGCTATTACCTTCCCATTCCGCATCAGAACACATCCTAAGCCTCTGTCTGAAGCATCACAATATACTGAGAATCCTCCGGTTCTATCTGGAAGTATGAAAATGGGAGGCGTCATCAAGCCTCGCTTTAACCTCTCAAAAAAATCCTGGCACTCTGCTGTCCAAGCAAACTGCACATCCTTACGGGTCAAATGGGTCAATGGCGCTGAAATTCGAGCAAAATTTGAAACAAATCGCTGGTAGTAGCCGGCTAAGACAAGGAAACTGCGAACTTCTGCAACTGTGCTAGGTACCGGCCACGTTTCAATGGCCACGATCTTCTGGGATCTACTTCTACTCCTCCTCTGGTGATGATATGGCCCAAGTACGAAATGCGATCGAGCCAGAACTCGTATTTACTAAACTTGGCATACAACTGGTGCTCTCTGAGAATCTGGAGGACAACTCGAAGATGCTGCTCATGCTCCGCTTCACTCTTGCTGTAGACCAGGATGTCGTCTAGGAATACAATCACGAACTGATCCAAATAAGGCATAAAGATGCGATTCATGAGGTCCATGAATACAGCCGGCGCATTGGTTGCTCCAAATGGCATTACAAGAAACTTTCAATGTCCATACCTAGATCTGAAAGCTGTCTTCAGGATGTCCTGCTCTCTGACTCTGATCTGATGGTATCCTGACCGCAAGTCAATCTTCGAGAATACTGCTGCCCCCTTCAGTTGATCAAAAAAGTCATCTATCCTCAGGAGAGGGTATCTGTTCTTGATTGTCACTAAGTTCAAGGTACGATAATCTACACATAATCTGGACGTACCATCCTTCTTTTTCACAAGAAGCATCGGGGCTCCCCAAGGCGATCCACTAGCACGAATGAATCCCTTGGTTCTGAGTTCTTCAATCATCTTGTACAATATCTCTAGCTCTGATGGCACCATCCTGTAGACTCTCTCTGATACTGGGGCTGATCCGGGAATCAAGTCAATGGTGAACTCGATCTCTCGCTCTGGCGGCATTCTTAGAAGCTCTTCAGAGAAAATATCTGAAAACTCCTCGACTATCCGAAGTAACTGTACTGCTGCTACTGCCATCCGCAACACTGGAGGAGAAGGTTCAACTTTGCCTCAGGAGAAAAAAAAACTCTGGCTCGCCGAAAATGCTAAAAATAACCCTGCTAATGTGGCAGTCTATTCTAGCATACTGGTCCCTCAACCAATCCATCCCTAAGACCACATTATAATCAGCCATCGGAAACTCTATCAATCTAGCGGGAAACTCTCTACCGCTAACTACGATCTGACAAAAAAAAATACCCTATCTACTCCCACAAGTCCATTACCAGTAAGTATATTGAGCCTTACTGATAATGACTCGGGCTCCAGTCCTATCCGTGTCGCTAATCGTACAGACATAAATGAATACGAGGTACCAGAATCAAATAATACTGAAGCTGGAAAGGTGTTGACGAGAATAGTACCTGCCACCACCTCACCTGGTGCTATTTCTTCCTCTTCCATGGTCAAAGTCAGCACTTGACCATGTCCTCTGGGTGCGGGTCCCCTCTGTTAAAAATTTCTCTGTCTGCTCTTGATCAGGACTTGGGCTTGGACATACTACTGCGGTCTCTGATGCTGGAATGCCTGGGCCTGCGTCGGCAATGGCCTCGGGAACGGGTATTGCTGCTGCTGCTGGACTGGAGCTGGTCCTCTAACTGAAGTACTAGAGAAGGCTGATGAAGATGAACTTTTTCTATTCGGGCAGTTTCCAACCCTGTGGCCCGGGGCACCACAAACCAAGCACAAACCCTGTGCTCTGCGACACTCCGATACCATATACCCTGGCTTCCCGCAGTGTGAACATCCTACTGCGGAAGACTGCTTCTGCTTCTGCTGCTGAGGGTACGGCGGGGTTGAATGCTGAACCGACGTCACTGAGATCACCCGTCTCGGAGCTCCAATGGTCAAAGCCCTGGCTGTGAAGACTGATTCATCTGGTCATGGGATTGCTTTCGACCTCCGGTCCTATCCACGATCCTCTAGGAGGTATACTCATGCCTCCTCGCTCCTCTCAATACCGCATCAAAAGTCTGTTGCTCAAACTGCTCCACGGCTAATAAAATCTCCAGGTGAAGTCCCTGCTGGAACTGCTGGGCTCTGTCGAACTCGATCGCTACCAAGGTGGGAGCAAACCGACTGAGTCTCGAAAACTCTGCCGCATATCCATCGACCGTCCTGTCCATCTGCTTCAGATTGGTGAAACGCGTCTGTAGGTCGTACCGAGGTACATCATCAAAATACTTGGTCTGGAATCTCTCTCTGAATACTGCCCAAGCAATGGGTAACACTTGTCTAACGGCCTGCGCCACCCACCAGCTACGGGCAAGATCCAATAACTGCAGGCGCACTACGACCACCTTCTCATTTTCTGGAGTCCTGGCTGCTTCTAGAATCACCTCTGTGTCCTGAAGCCAAGCATCAGCAGCGATAGCATCTTCAGTGCCGTCGAAAAATGGAGTGTTCAAGCGCTTGAAGCTGTTGGCCGCGCTGTTACCCTGATGACCTCCTCTGGTCAAAGCATCTGCCACCGCCTGGTGCAAGGCATCTCCTCGATGATCCTGGGAAGCTAATAATGACCTAATGAGACCCACCAAAGTGCCATCATCAGGTTCTGCAGGCTGGATGGGCTGAACGGGTGGCTCTCCTCCAGTAGGCACAACTCTGAAGGCTACTCCTGAATGCTGGGCTTGATCTCCAGATTGCTGCTGGTCCGCAGGAGGTGCTCCGTCTTGTTGATCGGCAGGTCCGGGAACAATACCACTGAAGAAGATGACATAGGAAACAATAAGGAAGGACCAGGACAGATCAACGATACAAGCATGTGATCAGGTCAAGATTACAGGAATTCAGAAGATACGAGCAGAAATCAAGGGCGAGTACTGATTGAGACATCTATTCGGTAAACTCTCACATATTTTGATTTACAAGACCTGCATGGGCCACCACTTAAACCATGTAACGCCCCAGAACCAGAATACTGGAGAGCGGGGGCGTACATAGCCAGCTACGCATATTGAAGTGCAACCCACCTCGCTATACGGTCACGGCTGTCTGGATGCATGAGGGTTTAACTACAAGCCATTAGTCTCCTATAGTCAAGAACAAGCCTATTGTCTCAATCTCAAGCAATGTAATAACAGTTACAAGATGTCAGAACACCAAATATACAATAGTAAGGCGTCCCATACATTACATATTTGGATGATCATGAAGCTAGTCGTACAAAACGTCAGGACTAGCAAGAGTTTCAGTCATACATGATTAACCCTAGGATTTGTTAACCATGTTACAGTCCGTAGGCAGACAGTAAATAAAGGTGCAATACGAACTAACACGTGCGCCGGCTAAATGTCTCAAAAGAATAATTTTACAAATAAGTGGGAGGACAAAAAAAACCTACTCGTTGCCAGGGTTACGCCTGGTGGTCACCATCTGGCTGGAAGACAGGTGGATCCTCTGGAGCTGCTCCGATATCTGGCCACACAAAACCAGCTGGGTCGGACCCCAGAAAGAGCAAGTGCCACAAAGGAGGCTTCACTTAGGAACTAAAACCAGCATACCACAAATAAATATTAAAGATGATTATAAACGAAACAGATAATAATAAGATAACAACAGTAAATTGAGTACGAGGAAACCATTCAAGTAGCCAGGTCATAACCCTTAAACCAAACAAGGACCGGGATTTTAACCCATCACTTGAATAGAAATCCGTATCAACTACTTGTTGGTAAGCAAGAACTTAGGGTAAAATAAGTCAATAAACGAAGAGAGGACACAGAACTGCTCTGGGGGCCAGGTTACAACCCTTAAACCAAATAAGGACTGGGGTTGTAACCCTTCGCCCAAACAGAACTGGACCCCCGATCGTTATTGTTAAGGCCAGTATAAATAATCATTCTATTGAAGTAAAATAAAATATGACGAGCATGGCATAGGGAGCAATAAGACAATAAACGAAGAGAGGACACAGAACTGCTCCGGGAGCCAGGATACAACCCTTAAACCAAACAAGGATCGGAGTTGTAACCCTTCGTCTGAAAGAACTGGTCCTTGATCATTATTGTTAAGGCAAGCATAAATAATTATGTCTTGTCATAATCTTGCACAGGATCAGGACAAGTCAAAGCTGGGCTAGACTTCATTCAATCAATCACGGCCAAGCAAGAGTACAGCTTGATACTTTAACTAACTAGGGTTATCACAGTCCTAGTTACTAGCAAGATGCAATGAGATTATTCCAACAGTCACAAGTCCTGCAGCCATCCAGGTTATCCAGGTCGAATGTCCGTTTATGAAGGGTACAACACGTGACTGTGTGCTGGAAATGTTGTAAGAACCCTAGAGGGGGGGTTGAATAGGGTCAAGCTAGCTAATCAAGCACTTAGCACAAGCTAATGGGCAATTTAAAAATATAAGTGCAAGAGAAGAAGCAATAACAATACCGACATACGATATATCCTGGTATCCTCCCAAGAGGCACTCCAGTCCCGAAACTCTCTCCGGCTTTAATCCACTATTTGAGTAAATAGTTACACACGAGTTTGGATCCGAAGAACTCGCCAACTTCTTACACGAGAGCTTTAATCCGAAGGCCTCTCCGACTTCAACCGAGAGTTTGGATACGAAGACTCTCCAACTTCAACCGAGAGTTTGGATACGAAGACTCTCCAACTTCAACCGAGAGTTTGGATACGAAGACTCTCCAACTTCAACCTTTCACAATAGGTTTTGATCTCCTTATACAATAAGATGAAGATCTTACTTTTCAACTCAATAACTCTAACACAATTTGTGGATGACAAATGAAAGCTTTGTAGAGTTGTTTGTGGATAGGCTTTGGTGGTTTAAAAATTTTTAGGCTCAAAGCATCAACCTTGAATGAAGGGGTTCAAGGCTATTTATAACCAAAGCAAAGAAAAGTGCAATAATGTAACTTTCTCAGGCTGACGGATCATCCGTCGGATTTCTACAGAAATCTGCCGGATCATCCGCCTGTATAGTCCAACGGCTATAAATAGAGCCGTTGGGATCAATCATTCGTAAAATTCGACCGTTGGAATACAAACGGTCATATGGCAGAAAATCTGTCAGAATTCTGCGATTTTCCGTCGGATAATCCGAACACTCACAGAAGGTATTCTGTGAGACCATTCGGATCTTCCGTCGGATTTCCGGGAAGATCCGCCGGATTATCCGCCAGGATTTCGAAGATTGTCCTGGGTTATTTTCTACCCTAGCTTTCGATTTTGCCATCTATTTCTTGTGTTTACAATGATTCCTAAGACTCATTACAGACTCCAAATATACTGTAGTAGGAGCAGGCTTCTTCAGAGTCTTGAAAAGATAATGGCTTGGCTTGGCTTCTTCCTTTGATAGGTGCTGGCTTTTTTTCTTGGCGGCATCTGTCCAAAGATATCCAATTTGTGAAAACTGAATACCTTTCGGAGGCTTCGCCCCCGAACCCCTGACGGAGGGCGCTGCTCCCTCGACCCCCGTCCGCTGACCGGGCAGCGGAACCCCCGGGTGCGTGGCTCCGGAGATGTCGTCGGGTGGTTCAGAGAAATCTTGTAGGATCCGTCGTCTTTGGCCCACCATGATTTTTTCATTGCATATGTCCACATTGATCTTGCTTATTACTTTTCTGCATGTACAGGTTAGACGAACAAAGCAATATACATAGTAGCAAGTATGCTAAGTTTAATGCACATTAGGACAATGCTGAGTTTGAGTATAAGTGCCAAGGTGATAGCATAAATGATAGTGTTATCATAATAATTAAACTTAATTGAATGACCACAATTAAAAACATAGTTTTAATTTTGGCAACCCGATTAAATTTAAGATAGATAAGCTCATATCACTAATAAGTAAACTAATAGGCACATATCACCAAAGGTATAAGTATAAGTAGAAATGCTATAGCGATAGTATGAAAATTAATGATAATGAAATGCTAAACTTAACATATTAACTGTAACGCCCCAGTCCCAAAATACGTAAGACTAGGAACGTAGACATGCCAGCTGTATTCATACGAAGTACACTCCAATATATGGAATCCTCGTATGAATACATAAGCTGTAAAATGCAGTAGAACCATAACTAATCTCATCCACGCAAAATAATTGAATAAAAGACATCATATAAAGATAATGAATTGTCTTGATACAATATGTTGGGCGGAGACAAATCCACTACCAACAAGTAAGAGAAAATACATGGAAAATGAAATGAAATTTGGCGAACGGAGCGAAGACGATCCAAGCGCAATCATCCTCGAAGAAATAGCGATGAACACGACTAAAGCTAGAACACCTGCGAAAGATAATAGCACACACCTGACAAGACAACCAGGTCCTCAGAGGGACGTAACAAGACACATAATATCATGCCATAAACTGAATAAAGTTAGCTCAACAGAAAAGTATATGTGACTACACAAATAAAGGTTTTTAACCATTCTATGTGAATATGCATTTGAAGACAACGTTCCACACAAGGGCTCCCGAAGCTAGAAATACGACACGTTAGCGTTTCAACCAAGGCACTAGTGGCGTCTAGATAAAAGTAAATGCACGGCCCATTAGCACTCGAGCGAGAACTAAGGGGCATCCAGAGAAAAATAAATGCACGACCACTAGCTCTTGGGCGAGTCACTAACGACATCTAGAGAAAAGTAAATGCACGGCACCTTTGTGTTTCAACCGAGGCACTAGTGGCATCTAGAGAAAAGTAAATAAATGCACGACCACTAGTCTCTCGACTGAGTCACAAATGGCATCCAGAGAAAAGTAAAGGTGTGAAAGCCCCTGCGCCTAATAATTGTCTCCACCCGCCCCATGCACTACTCGTGCTGAATCCACATCACGACATTCCTAATAACTGCTAAGTCGCTAAGTCTTCTAGACAACCATAACTATTTAGCAGTTATTGCCTATCGTACGGCATGTACGCACCGATGGCCAGTCGGTGGCCAGTCGGTACGTACGTCCGAGTTCTATATGAGACTCGTGACTCGTGATACACAAGTGTCGGGCCAATGAATGCGACACAAACAAAGGTGGTCCCTTAACTCTAAGCCATATGCAACTAAAATATAATAATTTGCAAGTACAATTTATATTTTCTAGAATAAGTAAAAACATGCATGATATTGAGCAAGGAATTAAACAGTAAAGGCAAGGTGTCTTGCCTGGTAGGACGTCTGGCGTACTGCAATGATCAAGGTGGCACGAACAATTCCATTGGGTCCAGGACGGTCAACTTAGCTAGGGACGGACATGGGAAAGGATAGAATTGGCAGGAGGATAGGAATAATGGGCTTAGTCTTGGATATGAGGATAATCAAAGGAAATAATATATATATAATTTTAGAAAATTATTTAAAATCTTTGGAAACCATATTTCACTAGTCGAAATATTTATAAGTAATAAAATCGATTTACGTGAAAAACTATAATTTATTCAGTAGAAATATTTTATATAATACATAAAAATATTTACACATATATATTTTTTTTGTTAGTTAAAATAGTTTTTAGATCATACTTAAATCTAAAAGAAACCGGTTAATAAAACTCTAGTTTGCAAAAAAAAAATGTTTTTAGGTAGAAAGCTATACTTTGTAGTTGAATTAATTTAGATAATTATTTTAAAAGTAGTTAAGAATTTAATTTAATATTAGGAACTCTATATATTTTTTTTTTACTCCAAATATCTTATATGAGTGCATAAGATCTAGGAAAAAGAGAAAAACCTAAATTTGTCAAAAGTAATTTAGGTCAAAATAAAAGTAGGCTACAGATAAAATTACTTCTGAAACAATTATAAATTATTATCATTATTTTGAAAACTTATCCCAACAATATTGTGTTACAATATATTTCTAGAAAAATCTTTAATCTATGTATGTAAAATATATACTTAACACAAAACCTATAATAATGATCATCACCATATTTAAAAGATAATAGAAATAAAAATAAGAGAAAACTAAAAAAATAAAAGAAAACTAAAGTTTCACATAATAAAAAAAAATAAACAAAAAAAAGAAAAAAAGAAATAAAAAAGAAATAAAACTTAGCCACGTTTCTCTTCCAGAGAGAGGGAGAGAGAGTCACACGCCCAAAAAATAAAAAAGAAAGAGAGAGGATTAAAGGGGGTGAGGAGAACAGAGGGCTGTCGGGGTCTTCGCCCGGCGGAGTGGAGGATCGGGAGGGAGAGGCTCAGATCCTGCGGACGTGGGAAGAGGGAAACGACGGGAGAGAGGTTTTCCGACGGACGGGGGAAGAGGGAAACGGCGGAGGAGAGGTTTTCCGGCGGACGGGGGAAGAGGAAAACGGCGGGTGGTGCTGGCGAGGTGGGGCGGAGGAGAGAGGCCCAGGGAGAGAGGGCGCGAGCTACTGGCGGTGGTGGGTGGATGGAGTCGGCGACGGTCGTGGGGCCAGGTGGAGGCACGCTCAGGGCGAGCGGCGGTCAGGGTTCGTGCGGTTCGTCGAGGGATTTCTCCACTCCGGTGTGAGGTCAGAAGAGGAACGACTGGGCTAGGCTGGACGCGACGGAGCTCGCCGGCGGGGGAGGTCGTCTTCGACGGAGGTGAGTTGATCGGAATTAAATTTTGGGTTTACTTTGGTGATTTCTTCGGTGGCCGCGGTGTCGTTGGTCGGCCGGAATTTTTAGTCGAGCAGAGGAGTTGGATACGGGGGTGGTGATGTTACTGATGGTGGTGGCGAGGCTGCCGCGGCAGTGGCCGCGGTGGTGATGTTTCGGATGGTGGCCACGGGGTGGTTTGTGACCTGGGATGGTGGCAGTGGTGCTAACAGTGGGGATGGCCGAGGCTTGGTCGGGTTGACCGGGACGGTAGGAGGCGAGGCGGCGATGGCTGGGTTAGGGTTTGGCTAAGGGTGGAGTTGATGGCGGTGATACCGGGATTCGGGTTTGGTCGGGTCGGCCAGGGCAGCAGGGGGGTCGACTACGGCAGTGGCTATTATTGTTAGCTTGTGGGTGGGTGTGTTTAGGGTTTAGGATTGGTTTTTGGAATTGGGTCGTGTCGGGTGTGTCCGACACAACGGCTGGGAGAAGTGTTCTGCGAGACACGGGATGGATTGGCGTCCGGGTTTGTCGGACGCGGGAATTTGTATATGTAAAAGAAGATAAGTAGTGGATGAGACACGAACACGGTCATAGACACGATGCACTCACTTTTGTGGAGAAATTTGTGGATGTGAGAAATATTGGAGGAGTACCTGCCTATTTATAGGATGTGGAAATTCCCAATTGGATAGGATTAGAAAAAGTTTTAAAACCCAAATCGATAATTCGTAATTTAATTTAAATTCAAATCCAAATTTAAATGTAAATCTAATTTAAATCAAATTAAATTTTTAGTTTAAAATCGAATAGGTTAAATCAAATTTCAATTACTTAACTATTTAAATAAGTCCATAAATTTAAATCAAGATTTAAATGCCACAATAATTTAAAAATATTTTTCTAAAATACTAATAATATTAATTTCGAAAATAATAAATATTTTTAAATATCTTTTCAAATAATAAAATATTTATACTTAATAATTTCAAAAATAAAATATATAAATTTAATGTGCGCAAGGAATATAAAATAGTTTTCTAAATTACCACTAATAAATAAATAAAGTAATAAGATTTTTGGTCATCTCAATAGACAACTTTAAACAAAATACAAATACAATAATTATTATACATATTATTTGAAATATAAAATAGAAAAAAATATTTTCAAAAAAAAAAAAATATGTACGCTCGCACATATTCGCACCCGACGAGCAAGAAAATAAATTTCGTGCGCGACGCACAATACGACTACGCGACGTACAATACAAAATTTTTAATCAATACCAAAATTAAATAATTAAAAAAAGTAGAAATTTAGGGGTTTTACATCCTACCCAACTTAAAAGAATTTCGTCCTCGAAATTAAGAATTAGTAGGGGGTGAGAGGACACAAGGGGTATCAATGGAGATCCAACGATGATAATGTTTTCATAAAATTATGTCGTAAGAAATCGCGATCTAGATCGTAGAAATACGATATGGCCACGGGTAATGAATGAGGGTCACGATTTAAGAGAACGAAATAGATTCATTTAACTAAGCGATTAGAGGGTCATGGTAGGAAGTATAGGATCGAGAATGAGGACGAGGAGTTTAGGATTTAGACATAGCAATATCGGGTGAGAATAGTCATAGTCGATATGAAGGCTAAAGGGAGTTCTAGTATAACGTTTTCGTCGTCCTAAAATAGGTGAAGGCGAAAGAAATATAGAGTTCGAAGGAGGCGTTTATCGAATACGAGTACGTGATTCAAAGACGATCGAATAATTTCAAAAGAATTGTCAAGGCAGTCGTGGATGGGATTCTAGAGGGCAAGTTTAGCTATGTCCCCATCCACATAGAACGATAGATAAAAGCGAACCAAAGTGCACTTGGTTGATCAGACCATTATGCACCGATTCTGATTAGACAATTATGCTAGTGAGCGCTCAATAGCATATGTCATGAACAAACTCGATAAAGATAAGCTTGCAAAAACTAGGCTACATTAGCATCATTAGTCAAAAATGGTAAATACATAAGCACGAGAGATTAAGATTTAAAGAAGGTAGAATGATTCTAAGTCATACAGTCGTCCTATAGTCTTCTTGTCCAAATCCTTGGTTGGCTAGACGGGTTAGGTCCTCTAGATTCTAGGATCTAGATAAGCTTGCTAATATAGGTTACTAGGTCAAAGGGGTTGCTAGTTCATAAGGTTAGTTCATAAGGTATTCTACCCAACTTAAAAAATTAAGCTAATGGTGTTTTGGGACAACTAACTAGTAGGGTCAATCTCTAGTAAGCACAAAGGAAAGATAAGAATGGGGATGGAAGGAAGCAAGCAATATGCAATTGATGAATCAAACGGTAGATAAAGTCAAGGAAAGAGGTCAAGTATGTGGATGAGATCCTAGACTTCTAATCCTATACGCAGGCTTGCTTGGTACGGTAAAGTAACCAAACAATTTATCTTGACCTGCATGGGCCACCACAAAAACATGTAACGCCCCAGTCCCAAAATACGTAGGACTAGGAACGTAGACATGCCAGCTGTATTCATACGAAGTACACTCCAATATATGGAATCCTCGTATGAATACATAAGCTGTAAAATGCAGTAGAACCATAACTAATCTCATCCACGCAAAATAATTGAATAAAAGACATCATATAAAGATAATGAATTGTCTTGATACAATATGTTGGGCGAAGACAAATCCACTACCAACCAGTAAGAGAAAATACATGGAAAATAAAATAAAATTTGGCGAGCGGAGCGAAGACGATCCAAGCGTAATCATCCTCGAAGAAATAGCGATGAACACGACTAAAGCTAGAACACCTGCGAAAGATAATAGCACACACCTGACAAGACAACCAGGTCCTCAGAGGGACGTAACAAGACACATAATATCATGCCATAAACTGAATAAAGTTAGCTCAACAGAAAAGTATATGTGACTACACAAATAAAGGTTCTTAACCATTCTATGTGAATATGCATTTGAAGACAACGTTCCACACAAGGGCTCCCGAAGCTAGAAACACGGCACGTTAGCGTTTCAACCAAGGCACTAGTGGCGTCTAGAGAAAAGTAAATGCACGGCCCATTAGCACTCGAGCGAGAACTAAGGGGCATCCAGAGAAAAATAAATGCACGACCACTAGCTTTTGGGCGAGTCACTAACGGCATCTAGAGAAAAGTAAATACACGGCACATTTGTGTTTCAACCGAGGCACTAGTGGCATCTAGAGAAAAGTAAATAAATGCACGGCCACTAGTCTCTCGACTGAGTCACAAATGGCATCCAGAGAAAAGTAAAGGTGTGAAAGCCCCTGCGCCTAATAATTGTCTCCACCCGCCCCATGCACTACTCGTGCTGAATCCACATCACGACATTCCTAATAACTGCTAAGTCGCTAAGTCTTCTAGACAACCATAACTATTTAGCAGTTATTGCCTATCGTACGGCATGTGCGCACCGATGGCCAGTCGGTACGTACGTCCGAGTTCTATATGAGACTCGTGACTCGTGATACACAAGTGTCGGGCCAATGAATGCGACACAAACAAAGGTGGTCCCTTAACTCTAAGCCATATGCAACTAAAATATAATAATTTGCAAGTACAATTTATATTTTCTAGAATAAGTAAAAACATGCATGATATTGAGCAAGGAATTAAACAGTAAAGGCAAGGTGTCTTGCCTGGTAGGACGCCTGGCGTACTGCAATGATCAAGGTGGCACGAACAATTCCATTGGGTCCAGGACGGTCAACTTAGCTAGGGACGGACATGGGGAAGGATAGAATTGGCAGGAGGATAGGAATAATGGGCTTAGTCTTGGATATGAGGATAATCAAAGGAAATAATATATATATAATTTTAGAAAATTATTTAAAATCCTTGGAAACCATATTTCACTAGTCGAAATATTTATAAGTAATAAAATCGATTTACGTGAAAAACTATAATTTATTCAGTAGAAATATTTTATATAATACATAAAAATATTTACATATATATATTTTTTTTGTTAGTTAAAATAGTTTTTAGATCATACTTAAATCTAAAAGAAACCGGTTAATAAAACTCTAGTTTGCAAAAAAAAAATGTTTTTAGGTAGAAAGCTATACTTTGTAGTTGAATTAATTTAGATAATTATTTTAAAAGTAGTTAAGAATTTAATTTAATATTAGGAACTCTATATATTTTTTTTTACTCCAAATATCTTATATGAGTGCATAAGATCTAGGAAAAAGAGAAAAACCTAAATTTGTCAAAAGTAATTTAGGTCAAAATAAAAGTAGGCTACAGATAAAATTACTTCTGAAACAATTATAAATTATTATCACTATTTTGAAAACTTATCCCAACAATATTGTGTTACAATATATTTCTAGAAAAATCTTTAATCTATGTATGTAAAATATATACTTAACACAAAACCTATAATAATGATCATCACCATATTTAAAAGATAATAGAAATAAAAATAAGAGAAAACTAAAAAAATAAAAGAAAACTAAAGTTTCACATAATAAAAAAAATAAACAAAAAAAAGAAAAAAAAGAAATAAAAAAGAAATAAAACTTAGCCACGTTTCTCTTCCAGAGAGAGAGAGAGAGAGTCACACGCCCAAAAAATAAAAAAGAAAGAGAGAGGATTAAAGGGGGTGGGAAGAACAGAGGGCTGTCGGGGTCTTCGCCCGGCGGAGTGGAGGATCGGGAGGGAGAGGCTCAGATCCTGCGGACGTGGGAAGAGGGAAACGACGGGAGAGAGGTTTTCCGACGGACGGGGGAAGAGGAAAACGGCGGAGGAGAGGTTTTCCGGCGGTCGGGGGAAGAGGAAAACGGCGGGTGGTGCTGGCGAGGTGGGGCGGAGGAGAGAGGCCCAGGGAGAGAGGGCGCGAGCTACTGGCGGTGGTGGGTGGATGGAGTCGGCGACGGTCGTGGGGCCAGGTGGAGGCACGCTCAGGGCGAGCGGCGGTCAGGGTTCGTGCGGTTCGTCGAGGGATTTCTCCACTCCGGCGTGAGGTCAGAAGAGGAACGGCTGGGCTAGGCTGGACGCGGCGGAGCTCGCCGGCGGGGGAGGTCGTCTTCGACGGAGGTGAGTTGATCGGAATTAAATTTTGGGTTTACTTTGGTGATTTCTTCGGTGGCCGCGGTGTCGTTGGTCGGCCGGAATTTTTAGTCGAGCAGAGGAGTTGGATACGGGGGTGGTGATGTTACTGATGGTGGTGGCGAGGCTGCCGCGGCAGTGGCCGCGGTGGTGATGTTTCGGATGGTGGCCACGGGGTGGTTTGTGACCTGGGATGGTGGTAGTGGTGCTAACAGTGGGGATGGCCGAGGCTTGGTCGAGTTGACCGGGACGGTAGGAGGCGAGGCGGCGATGGCTGGGTTAGGGATTGGCTAAGGGTGGAGTTGATGGCGGTGATACCGGGATTCGGGTTTGGTCGGGTCGGCCAGGGCAGCAGGGGGGTCGACTACGGCAGTGGCTATTGTTGTTAGCTTGTGGGTGGGTGTGTTTAGGGTTTAGGATTGGTTTTTGGAATTGGGTCGTGTCGGGTGTGTCCGACACAACGGCTGGGAGAAGTGTCCTGCGAGACACGGGATGGATTGGCGTCCGGGTTTGTCGGACGCGGGAATTTGTATATGTAAAAGAAGATAAGTAGTGGATGGGACACGAACACGGTCATGGACACGATGCACTCACTTTTGTGGAGAAATTTGGGGATGTGAGAAATATTGGAGGAGTACCTGCCTATTTATAGGATGTGGGAATTCCCAATTGGATAGGATTAGGAAAAGTTTTAAAACCCAAATCGATAATTCGTAATTTAATTTAAATTCAAATCCAAATTTAAATGTAAATCTAATTTAAGTCAAATTAAATTTTTAGTTTAAAATCGAATAGGTTAAATCAAATTTCAATTACTTAACTATTTAAATAAGTCCATAAATTTAAATCAAGATTTAAATGCCACAATAATTTAAAAATATTTTTCTAAAATACTAATAATATTAATTTCGAAAATAATAAATATTTTTAAATATCTTTTTAAATAATAAAATATTTATACTTAATAATTTCAAAAATAAAATATATAAATTTAATGTGCGCAAGGAATATAAAATAGTTTTCTAAATTACCAATAATAAATAAATAAATAAAGTAATAAGATTTTTGGTCATCTCAATAGACAACTTTAAACAAAATACAAATACAATAATTATTATACATATTATTTGAAATATAAAATAGAAAAAAAATATTTTTCAAAAAAAAAAAAATATGTACGCTCGCACATATTCGCACCCGACGAGCAAGAAAATAAATTTCGTGCGCGACGCACAATACGACTACGCGACGTACAATACAAAATTTTTAATCAATACCAAAATTAAATAATAAAAAAATAGTAGAAATTTAGGGGTTTTACATTAACCATATTAAAAAACATGATATAATTATTGGGCCAACAATCTCCCCCTTTTTGATTATGGCAAATCGGTTAAGTTTAGTATGGACAGAACAGATGCATGTATCACTAATATACAAAAGACATAAGCAATATCACTGAAAGCATACTACTTAGATTACTTATAAATACATACTTAAACGTACTTCTCCCCCTTTGACATGATCAAAAATATGCTCTCCCGTACTAAGAGATAAGAAATCAATCTTAAGTACATAAATCAGAGCATGAGGAAGGCATAGACAATCATGATCAAGATATACTAATTGAGGAACAATAGGAGAAGTGTGTAAAGACAAGTGCATAAAACTACATACCAAATGTAGAGTACTAAATAGAAAATTGCTTGTCAAAACACAACATGGTTGGTAAAACTAAAAGTATTTGAAAAACAAGAAATAAGTAGTTTACCAACTTGAAATCCAAGGAATAAATCCAAAACACAATAGGATATGAAATATTGCTCTAGTTTTGGAAGAGAACTATGAAATAAAGGATTTCAAACAAAAGCCATGAGGAATAGATAATTGCAACTAATAGATACCAATTGAGATATGACATTAAATAAACTTGATACCAATTGAAAAGATGTAAACTTGAAACATTGATCAAAGAAACCATTAATAATCATAATTGTCCACAAATAAATAGTGGAACAAAATAGAAGAATGATCAATGTAAAATATTGCAATTGATATAAAGTAATCTCATTATTTGTAAAATCTATATGCTTATCCAAGTTCATGCATTTGAACTCAATTACCTTATCATGCTATATGAATACCCTTTAGAGAAACATGAAGGTAAAGGAGAAAAATACTTGAGAAAGAGAAATTTAGTCGACTTGAATGCTCCCCCTCAAAGTACTACCAAAGTTGATAAAAATCATAAATTTTGGATAAGTCCTCAACAAGGAAAGCCAAATCAATTAAGCATGAAAGAAAAGCCAAATCAACGAAAGCATAATATTCATCAAGATAAGATCTGAAAGTTAATATTAGCAAGATGACATATTTAACCCATATGAAAGAGAGAGATAAGATAATAAGGACAATCACATACACTCTCATAAACCCTTCAAAATAAAAATATCATGACCTCAATCAATAGGATATAAAAATAAAGAAAATATGGGTCCATGATAAACTATGTATACGACATATTAGAGGGTATAGATGAATTAAAATAATTTATTTGCTCCCCCTCAAAATATGCGTAACTAGTTTCAAAGCACTTATAGCATCAAAATCTAGGGGTAAATCAACTATGGATTTCTTTCCCTTGCTCAATGCATATAAGGCTATAAAATCGTCATAAAATGAATAATGTCATCTTTAGTCAAGAAGAGATATTCAATTAATACTTACTAAAGATGAGAATTCAAAGGAATATTCCAATATAGCACATGTAATCAAAAGATGACATACACTAACCTATGTAGAAGTAACTCATATTTAAATAAGATATATTAATGTATGTTTTCTTTTGAGAAAGATGTCATCATGAAAAAGAATAAGGACAGTTAAATCAATCATGATGAGAGTCAAAATATTGCTCAAAAATAAAAATAAAAATAAACCTCAAATATCATGTCCATGATTATCTAATCAAGAAAGAATCAACCAATTTATTACTTTGCATGGACTAGGTATGTGGTACCACATATTTATCCAACAACGGATAAATCCAAACCTTGCTAATGGTAAATTAATAACCCATAAAGTTCAAATAGCAAAGGTCATATGTGATAAATCATGAGTAGTCAAAGTAGAGTAATAAATTAACTTGATAATCTCATAACTAGATAATGTAAGACTACTTAATCATTAGGATCATTCATAAAGTAAACAAATGAATAAACATGATCCAATGATAAATCTCATCAAGAGAAAATTCAAAATCCATATTTATAAAGAATCTTACAGATCAATAAAAAATATGAAAAAGAGTCAATCTCAAAATGATCACACATTCAATCTAAAGAGAAGTAATGATAATACGATAAAATCATGACTCAAAAAGTGAGAAAAATTTAAGAGAGACTTGCTAATGACTAGTATGGAAGAAGGTTAAACAAGGAATCACAAACCTCTAAGGAAAAACAAGATCTAACAAAGAATTTGTAAAACTAGTTTTAGAGATCAAGCATATCATAAATCTTGTTTTTGTAAACTAGCATATCATATATAGATTGAAGTATAGGAATATAGCTAGATGTGTGACAGTGAGCCAAAATTATATAGCTTAATAATATATCACAAATAAGCAAACTATATAATCCAAATAAGATTAATGAGGGAAGCCATTAATAAGATAAATGTGCTCATTAAATCTTAAGTCACTAACACTAAAAATACTTGCTTAAGCAAAGAGTTCTCAATAAGTATAATACATTTTGAATGATCAAAATAATTTGGAGACTCTTTATTAAGCAAGGATAAGAGTATAAGATAACAAAATAAAAAGAATTAGACTCTTATCAAATATAGGCCAAAAGAGATATTCATGTAAACACAAATAAAATAAATCTCTTTGCCAAGTATAGAGATTAACCCAAGATAATGAAATAATGGATCGATCTAGAGAATACAAAATATTCTAGCCATTATGAAATAAGAGTATTCTCTAGAAATGGAAGATCTCTAACCAAAAGATCAAACCATAGTAGCTAAGGACATAAGACATATGATGTATCAATTACATGGATTCTCATGTACTACAACAACATCATTGGGAAACAATAATACCAAAGAAGCATAAACCCAAGTAATGAGCAAGGAAAGCACACACAAAAAAGCTGATCGGATTATCCGTCGGATTTCAGCGGAAGTCCGACGGATTATCCGAACTTAGTGCTCACAAAGCTGCTGGAATTGATCGGATTATCCGTCAGATTTTTGCGGATATTCGTCGGATGATCCGAACTATTACTCACAGACTTGCTGTTTGCAGTCGGATGATCCGCTGGATTATACTAAAAATCCGTCGGATTTTCCATTTCTCTATAAAATCAAATTTTCAAAGAGCTTTCATAGTGCACCAAAGAAAAGTGAAAAGATATAGACTAGAAAATGTGCACTAATTAAAGAGGTAAAATCAACATACAAGGTAAGGCACAAAAATATGTGATCCTTAAAAGAACTTTCATAAATAGTCATGAACAAGACACTAATAAAGATTTCTCTCAACATCCCAACTTAAAGGTATAAAATAAATACATATGAAAAGTTAGGAATCACATAGTTAAAACTATATATATAAATAGGCATACATGAGAAGATTCAACAATCAAGAGAAAACTATGTATCCATAAAGTCAACCAAAAAGCTAAAAAGACATCATTAAAAGAAAGCTTTAAGGAAGAAGCTTATTGATTCAAAAAAAGATACACAAATTTGATCAAAAGAATCAATAGCTAGAGTATGAGTTAAGCACAAGTTTGAAAGTAACAAGTATGAATAAATACTCTTCAAGTTAATATAAAACTTTAGCTTAACTCATATGCCTACATAAAGGTATTTATACAAAAATAGATATCAATATAAGAGATACATGAACTATATGTAGATGAAAATTTAATATATATAGTCATGTATTCTTAATGAATATTTGAAAAACCATTACAAATTCATAAACATATATAAATAAACTTTATTAGGCAAAGATATAATTGATTATCAAGAAGATAATCAAGATAAAGTATGAGAATCAATAATAAATATATTATGTAAGCACAAGGTTAAAATGGAAGTATAAGTATATACTTGTCAAGTGATAAGAAGCTTGTGCTAAACATATATATATATATATATATATATATATATATATATATATATATATATATATATATATATATATATATATATATATATATATATATATTCACAAATACCGATTTAAAGTAAATATTACAAATTAATGAAAAGTCGGTAAGAAGTAACTATCCTCAAAAACTTTAGAGACGGAGAGTTAAAATCATATTAACTCAAAACAAAATTAAAATCCTATGGACTAGAGTGATATCCATGATTTATAATTAAAGACTAAGAATAACGAGCATGCATATATAAATGTGTCACACTAATAGAAAATAAGTGATGAACTACATAGTGTGAACTAATCATTTAAGCGGAGTAACTAGTCATGCTAAATAAAAAAAATAATAAGAAAATTAACTAAGCATGCTAGTATTATATCCCACATTGATTTATATAAAAGGCAACTAAAGGATATCAATGTGAGCTAATAGCAAGACATCAAGTGAAACATGCTAGATTCTATAAATATAAACCATTTAAAGAGAATCACTTAGCATGTTACCAAAGTGGCTCTAGTGGCCACGCTTGTGTTGGTGCAATTGCTTGGAAGATGACCTTTGAGCTTTGCAACCACCAACACGCTCCTCAATGCTATGTCCCGAAAGAAGAAGCTCCACCTACAATATTAGGCGAAGACTTTGGTATCCAAATAAACTTGGATCCACATTTGTTAGCTTTAGGGACCCATATAGCATTTACTCTAACACTGGCAGTAAAAGTCCTACGAATAGGGCATGTAACACTCATGTGTCCAATGCGAGAGCAATAGAAGCACCTAATGCTAGTGTGTGTACATGTATCAGAATGAGCATGGTTATGAACATGTGACATACTAGAATGATGAATATCTCTAGAGTAAGCATGAGAAGATTTGGTTTTAAGAATATTATGTTCTAATAACAAATCATCATACATGCAAGTAAGAGAATCAAATTTAGCATTTAAAGTATCATTCTCTTTTTCAAATAAAGCAATTCTAGAGATAAAAGCATCATTTTGTATCTTTAAAGCATCAATAGAAGAGTCATGCAAATGGGATAACTCATGTGTTTGACTCTTGAGATCTTCTACGGATGATGAAAGAGATTTAATTTTCAAGATTAAAGCCTCATTCAAACTCTTTAAAAAAACACATGATGAGTTTTGAGAATCAAGTCTAGATAACAAGCCATTGTTTTTATTTCTCATAAACTCATTTGCTTCTTCTAAATGAATAACCTTTTCAGAAAGTTCTTCATTTGTGGAATAAAGGTTGTCAAGAATCTCTAAGGATTGTTTAGCCATGGCTTTTCACTTAGAGCATTTCTTGCATTTAGAAGAAACATGATTGTCTATACCACTATAAGTAAAACCCTCTTTATCGGAGGAGGAGGAATACGATGCCATAGAAAAATTAACAAGGATCTACTCTAAGGATGTTAAGCCTAACAATAGAGTCCTTGCTCTGATACCAATTGTAAGAACCCTAGAGGGGGGTGAATAGGGTCAAGCTAGCTAATCAAGCACTTAGCACAAGCTAATGGGCAATTTAAAAATATAAGTGCAAGAGAAGAAGCAATAACAATACCGACACACGATATATCCTGGTATCTTACCAAGAGGCACTCCAGTCCCGGAACTCTCTCCGGCTTTAATCCACTATTTGAGTAAATAGTTACACACGAGTTTGGATCCGAAGAACTCGCCAACTTCTTACACGAGAGCTTTAATCCGAAGGCCTCTCCGACTTCAACCGAGAGTTTGGATACGAAGAATCTCCAACTTCAACCGAGAGTTTGATACGAAGACTCTCCAACTTCAATCGAGAGTTTGGATACGAAGACTCTCCAACTTCAACCTTTCACAATAGGTTTTGATCTCCTTATACAATAAGATAAAGATCTTACTTTTCAACTCAATAACTCTAACACAATTTGTGGATGGCAAATGAAAGCTTTGTAGAGTTGTTTGTTGATAGGCTTTGGTGGTTTAGAAATTTTTAGGCTCAAAGCATCAACCTTGAATGAAGGGGTTCAAGGCTATTTATAACCAAAGCAAAGGAAAGTACAATAATGCAACTTTCTCAGGCTGACGGATCATCCGTCGAATTTCTGCAAAAATCTATCGGATCATCCGCCTGTATAGTCCAACGGCTATAAATAGAGCCGTTGGGATCAATCATTCGTAAAATCCGACCGTTGGAATGCAAACGGTCATATGGCAAAAAATTTGCCGGAATTTTGTGATTTTCTGTCGGATAATCCGAACACTCATAGAAGGTATTCTGTGAGACCATTCGGATCTTCCGTCGAATTTTTGCAGAGATCCGCCGGATTATCTACCACGATTTCAAAGATTGTCCTGGGTTATTTTCTACCCCAGCTTTCGATTTTGTCATCTATTTTTGTGTTTACAATGATTTCTAAGACTCATTACAGACTCCAAATATACTGTAGTAGGAGCAGGCTTCTTCAGAGTCTTGAAATGATGATGGCTTGGCTTGGCTTCTTCCTTTGATAGGTGCTGGCTTTTTCCCTTGGCGGCAGCTGTCCAAAGATATCCAGTTTCTGAAAACTGAATACCTTTTGAGGGCTTCGCCCCCGAACCCCTGACGGAGGGCGCTGCTCCCTCGACCCCCGTCCGCTGACTGGGCAGCGGAACCCCCGGGTGCGTGGCTCCGGAGATATCGTCGGGTGGTTCAGAGAAATCTTGTAGGATCCGTCATCTTTGGCCTACCATAATTTCTTTATTGTATATGTCCACATTGATCTTGCTTATTACTTTTCTGCATGTACAGGTTAGACGAACAAAGCAATATACATTGTAGCAAGTATGATAAGTTTAATGTACATTAGGACAATGCTGAGTTTAAGTATAATTGCCAAGGTGATAGCATAAATGATAGTGATATCATAATGATTAAACTTAATTGAATGACCACAATCAAAAATATAGTTTTGATTTTGGCAACCCGATTAAATTTAAGATAGATAAGCTCATATCACTAATAAGTAAACCAATAGGCACATATCACCAGAGATATAAGTATAAGTAGAAATGCTATAGCGATAGTATGAAAATTAGTAATAATGAAATTCTAAACTTAACAGATTAACCATATTCAAAAACATGATATAATTATTGGGCCAACAAATCCTACTCGTCGGTAGGCTACAAGTCCACTTAGTGCATCCAAATAACGGGATTGCCTGTAGCTGGGAAATCTCTTCATGACTACTGAATTATTCTAGTTTATTAGCCTTAGTCATTTTTTTGTAGGTATCCCTGACCATGGTACTCAGGGAGCCTCATCCTAGACATGATGCAAGACAGTACTAGTTTATTTGTACAAACACAATTGCCTACGGTGTCCAGGTCATTCATACTTGTCATGTCAGGCTAGCTGTCGTAACAGCATGTCGAGATAAATCATGTCAGTTTACTTGTCAGGAGTGTGCCACGGCGGGCCACTATCGTATCCATGGAACATATCAGAACTCACATGGCATAAGCATAAATATGACATTTCAATTTGATAATAATAATAAATAATAATAATAATAATAATAAAAGACAAGACTGTGGAAGGAGCCAGACAGCTAAGGGGAATAAGCTCATGCGGCCAAGAGATCGGATCTCATGCGGCTGAGATTGAAGGATCTCATGTGGCTGAGATTGAAGGATCTCATGCAGCTGAGATTGTCAAGGCCTCATGCGGCTAAGAGGGGGTCGGGTCTTATGCGGCTAAGATAATCGACTTCATGCGGCTGGATTATGCTGAGGCTTCATGCGGCTGGGAATCATGAATCCTTATACAGCTATGAAGAATCGACTTCATACGGCTAAGAACCAAGGGCTACTTATGCGGCTAGTGATGTAAGTGCTCATACGGCTAAGGGCCAAAGTCATCTCATGCGGCCGAATCAAAGGCAGAGCCATGCGGCTAAGTCCAAGTGGAGTCCTATGCGGCTGAGCAAGGGACGGGTCTTATGCGGCCAGAATAATGCAAGTCTATGCGGCTGGGGGAGAATTGACTTCATGCGGCTAGGACAAATGATAGCTATACGGCTAAGAAGTTGACTTCATGTAGCAGCGGAACTCATGCGGCAGCGGAAAACTTATACAGCTGAAAAGAGACTTGACGTATAAAAATCCATGCGGCTAAGGCTGCCATGCGGCTCGGAACTGTTCTTCTTCTCCATCCTTCCGAGGAGAAGAACCATTCCAGCCATGGCTCCCAAGCCCCATAAATCTTCCATCCAGAGTCCAAATCCGAACTTTTATAGGTCAAAGTGGGGCAGAATCGAATGCTCTACAACATGGAATCATCAAAACTTGGAAACAACAATGTTAAGTATATCAAAACCCAAGAAATCCGAAAGTAAAATAAGCTTAGATCTACACAAATTGAACCATGGAATTTAGAAATGCTAAATATTAAAGTGTGTTAGAATCTCATGGGGAAGAAAATGGAACAATAAAATTTGGGTTCCTCCATGAAGCAGGCTGCACTTGCCTAAGCTCTCTTCCTGGTAGGTGAAGAAGTAATGGTGGAGAAGAAGAGTAATGAAGAGAGAGAGAGTGTTTGGTGGAAATATAAATGAGGGTGGTGGTGGTAGGTGGGGGTTCGGTCCACCTAAAACCAAGCCAAGCCGAACCAGCAACAAGTTGAACCGAACCAAAAAGGAAATACCAAAATAACCATGCAAGAAAATACGCAATACGAGTCAAGAATACGTACACGTATACTAAGATACGTAATACGAATCACAGGTATTACAGTCTAGAATACGCAAATCATGTTTATGCTCGTAGGCTAAATGTCAAGATATAAAATACGAGCTAAACACGTGTTTGGAGGCTAAACGCCATAAAAAAATAATGTACATAACTAGTGGAAGAATGATATAGGAAAACCTACTAAGGTACTCTGGTGCTCCGGGTAGTCACCGTCGAGTAGATGGTACGGAAGATCCTTCGGGCTCCACTATTAGATCTGGCCAAACAAAATCAGTGGGGTCAGAACCCCAATAGCAAGTATCACAAAGGAAGCCAAACTAGGAACTAAAACCAACAATAACTAATACAAAAAATGGATAGAGACATAAATAAGTAAATATGGATCGAGACTCGTGCACTACCACTGCACTCATCTCAAAAATGAAAAAGACAATAAGCAAAGCAAAATGGAGCATAGGGTAAATAACACGTGATATAATGTAAACTATGGATATGTAAGGTAAACGAAAACATGTAAGATAAACTGAACAATGTAAGAGAAATAGTACATGTGAGCATATGAGATAACTGGAACATATGAGCATGTGAGATAACTGGAACATGTGAGCATGTGAGATAACTGGGACATGTGAGCATGTGAGAACTATATAGAACGACGATGCTAAGATGACTTAGGAACTATTTTGGAACCCAAGTTACAACCCGTAAACCAAATAAGGACCGGGGTTGTAACCCTTCTCCTGAACAGAACTTCGTCTCTAATCATTTATCGACAAAAGTAAAGCATAAACCATAATGTACTAAAATAAACAAATTCGAACACTGCCTAGACAAAGCTAGACTAGACTGGACTCTATACAACAATCACAGTCAAGCAATGAGTATGGCTTTATACATTAGCTAACTATGGTTATCACAATCCTAATTACTAACATTTGCACTTTTGAGAAATCCAATCCAGCTACCTGCCCTACAGACTATCCAACTCATCCAGAAAAAAAAAGTATAGCAGACATACCGCAGTAAGATACGTGTGTCCTAAAGAAGTGTCCCACTCGACGGTATGCTGGAAGTGTGCTAATCATGACAGATGGCTCCAAATCCCATGTGTGTGTATATATATATATATATATATTATATATATATATATATATATAATATGTGTGTGTGTATATATATATATATATAGACCGGAACATGAAGGCTGCAGGTAACTGAAAAATTCTCCCCTCCCAATGATCTAGATAATCAAGCTACTTGTTTAGTCTTTAATGTTTTCTTGTTGGATTTTGGGTGTGGCATATATATATATATATATATATATATATATATATATATATATATATATATATATATATATATATATATATATATATATATATATATATATAGACCGGAACACGAAGGCTGCAGGTAACTGAAAAATTCTTCCCTCCCAATGATATAGATAATCAAGCTACTTGTGTTAGTCTTTAATGTTTTTTTGTTGGATTCTGGGTGTGGCATTCTGCAGAATCCATCCTAGACATGATACGCAAGACTGGACAATACAAAAAAGTGCACTATAACAAACCACAACAAGAAAATATAATAAGATGAAAGCTAGGTGTGCGCTACGACGAGCCACTATAGAGAAAGTAGAGGGTGTGCCATGACAGCCACTATCATGTAAGCAAGAAAAGACATGCACAAGAGTGCACCACAATGGATCACTATCTAGTAAGCAAAGAATACATGTAACAAGAGTGCACCACGACGGACCACCATCAAGTAAGCAAAGAAGACATGTAACATGAATGCGCCACGACGGGCCACTATCTAGTAAGCAAAGAAGATATGTGACATGGGTATGCCACGACGAGCCACTATCTAGATTATCAAGATGAGATCATGTTGTCATGTTCAATTTAAGTTCAATATTCACAAGATATCAAGTTGGATCGTCGCATTTTAGGTCAAATATAGAAAACATACAAAGAATATAAAAAACTGTGATTAAAAATATCTATCGCATATGAACTCCAATTAAAGTAAAATAAGAAGATTTTTGAAGCCAAGACAAAGATCTACAACTTTCATGTTTTGAGTTTTTCAAGATTATAGCTACAAAATAGCTTAAACAAGCAAAAATAGCCATTCAAGGCAATCTGCGCACGAGAGCACTGCGCGAGCAAAACTGCCCACGATGCGCGGTCTGCGCACTGCACGTAAAATGCACTAAGCATGCTGTCACCACCACTTTTCTAAAATGAGGGTAATTTTGAACTTTTGTAAAATTGACCATGTTATTGATTTATTGGTGAATTTTTATTATTTTTAATAATATTAAATTAGTGTATTGTGATTTTGTCCTTTTGCTAGTGTAACCTTAGAGCTACTTAGCCTAGAGACTAACCATGACCTTGGAGACCTATCCTACATGATTAGATTAACTAACTACCACTTTTAGGCTAACCGTATTTTGGTCATTTTTTATATTTTAATATTTTGGGAATTTTTATATTTTAATGTTGATTTTATGGGATTTGTTTAGTCGGATTTGAGTTTCGTCACGTTCCGACTTGTGTTAAAGACCCAGGTAGCTTAGACTCTAGTCTGGACCCAAAGATTAATTAGACATGGCCCACAAATCTCACTAATTAAGTTAGTATAATTAGACTAATCACACTTGATTAGAATGGTTAAATTAGAGACTTAAACTTGACCCTTTTGACCCTGAACCTTGGCATGACTTAAGTTGACCCAATGGAGACTAGTTGAGGGCATTTTAGACATTTCATAAAACCTATTAGGGCTCCTAACATGGCAGCCACATATAACATAGGTGTCCACTACAACAAAAAACTCTTTTAATGACGGCTAAAAAGCGTCATTAATGACGAACCATGACGCTTTTTTTTTTCCACAGCAACCGTTATGAAAACGGGTGTTATAAATATTTTTTAAAAGCGTCATAAAATAACCGTCATGAATAGTTTCTATAAAAGCATTATGAATAGTTAATATATAGTGCACAATTCAGAAAAATTTTAAAACGTCATGAATAGATAATATGTATAGGCTCAATACAGCACATTTATAACACTCATATTACTGAACTCATCACATTTATAACACTCAATACTGCACATTATATATTACTTTCCAAAAACTTCTCAATTCAATTTTTAAACAACAACTTTGAACTATATTCACAAGAAAACATCGAAATGTTATATCACCATCTACATTCACTACAACAGAAATACCATTTAATGACGGCTAAAAACCGTCATTAATGACATACCATGACGGTTTTTTTCTTCATCCAAGCGTTATGAAATCGGGTGTTATGAATGTTTTTCAAAGCGTTATAGATAAATTGACCGAAAACGTCATTAATAGTATGAATTTCTACTACGTTCTATTTTCAAACCGTTATAGATAGTTATGTAAAAACGTTATGAATAATTTAGTATGGTTGGGGTCAGGACATTTTGAAAGCGTTATGATTGGTCATGTACAAACATTTATAACGCTCTATACTGCATGTTATACATTCCAAACCCTGCTCATTTCAATTCCAAACCCTGCTCATTTCAATTCGAAAACCACTTAATTTGAACCATATTCACAACAAAATATTGAAATGTAACATTAATCTGCATTTCATTGTCTCAAAATAGAACCACATTCCATTGTCTCAAAATAGGGTACATTCCATTGTCTTAAAATAGAGTACACTTTAGCTATCATTCCACATTTCTCAGGCCATATATATATACATCTTCACAAAAATCTATAGATCAGTATCCATTATAGCTAGTACACTTTACATCAAAACTATCCACACATCCCACACCATAACATACAACTTCACATAAAGACCTGTGTCCACAGCACATGTACCCTGCAAAAGATAAAACAAGGATTAATAAATGTGATATAATGATATAAGTCATGATTAAAAACACACATATATAAGATCACAATTTAACATATGTTGTGGGAAACTGTTGTGTGGAGTTTCTGTCAGATTCATCTTGTGTATATATAATGTAAGTACTATCAAAAAGATGTTGGCTTATAAGGCCTGAGGCTATTGCCTGCAGGTAGGGCAAGTGGCAGTAGGCTACATTAGCAGCAGGGCACTCATTCCCTCCCCCTTTTCCAGCTTGACCTGCTGTAGGGGCAAGTGGCAGCAGGCCACAGGCCAAAGCAGTAGGCTACATTTCCAGTTCAAAAATGTTTTATATAAGAAATTTCAGGTAGGCTACATTTCCAACTGAACTGAGAATCAAGGAATCCAAGCTCACAGATAAAACTGAAGGTGAAACAACCAAAATGTTAACATGGATATCCTGAGAACAAGTCTCAGGTATACCAGACAGAGAATTATTCATATGCAACCATACATCAAAAACCCAAACCAAATCAATATGAGAATGTACAAGTGAAACCAAACCCAAATCAATATAGGTGAACTTAATACAAAACCAATAATCCTGAGATACAAGTAAAACCAATTGTTCAAGGTTCACAATATAAAACTGAACTTATGCTCAGTTTAAAACCTGAGAACATGGATATCCTGAGAACAAGTCTCAGGTATACCAGACAGAATTATTCATATGCAACCATACATCAAAAACCCAAACCAAATCAATATGAGAATGTACAAGTGAAACCAAACCCAAATCAATATAGGTGAACTTAAAACAAAACCAATAATCCTGAGATACAAGTAAAACCAATTGTTCAAGGTTCACAATATAAAACTGAACTTATGCTCAGTTTAAAACCTGAGTTCAACTTGAAATCCAATTTCAAAACTCCCAAAATGGAGAACCAATTTAACATAATAAAAGCTGAGAATTACTCTCATGTATGAAATATAAAACCCATATCTGAACATCAAACTGATACTTGAAGTATCAACCGATATTTGAAGTATCAACTCACTGCATCAGAGAAACAAATTCGACAGCCAATAGTATCCAAACCAACTTGAACCACTTGATCATACAAGAGATGCATAAACAGCACATGAAACATTTCCAGTTCCTTTATATAAGAAATTCCCAAATGATGTTTCAAAATCCACAACAAATCCACAAACTCCATAACCACAAATTGATGTTCGACAAACAGAACAGAGGGTAGGACTATCAGTCATAGTTTAGTGAGTGTCTTGAGTGTATTGTGTCCATGTGACAGTAGGGTGTCTCGTATCAGTAATGGAAATGAGTGAAATGAGTACCTTGACCCTCATGTATCATCCATATGATTGGCAACGAATTCGATGAATTCGCATCGGACATCATCTATTTCTTCCTGCGTGTATATTGATTTTCCAGCCAATGTTTTTAGCTAAAAAGTCAAAAAATAGTTACATTAGTTTGTATAATTTCAGAAAAGTAATTAAGAATTTAATTAATGAACAACTTACCTTTGACTCAATAGTAGGAGATGGGTCTTCCATGAGATCCCGCATATATTTCATAACAAAATATCCGCATTCATAACCTCCAGGTTGTTTCGGGACCTACATGAAGATATTATTTGTAAGAGAATATAATGTCCATGATTATAATAAGTCATATATTAGTTTGATTACCTTGGGTAATTTCCAAGTAGGACTTCTTCTTGATCTTTTACCACCAATATATGTTGTGTTGAGGCCACTAGTAGAAAATAATTATATATACTAACATCAGAATATACACATTTATTAAAATATTAACAATAATAATAATAATTTCACTCACGTATTGAAAAACAACTTAATGTCTCCTCTCGGTTTAAAACACAGCGAGTCCAACCAGTAAACATTAAAGGTAGAGAGCTCAACAACAATTAGAATCCAATGCTTCCTACATTAAAGGGAACATGAATGGAATAAAGCAATTTGGTTATTGAATAGGAAAGAAAAATCTTGCTACTTGATTAAAACTCCTTACTCCTTGTAAATGAAGAGAATGAAGCAAATTTGGGTTTTCTTAGCCTCTTGGAGCCTTTCTCTAACCAGATTGCTTATTGCAGGCCCGGATGCATTACTCATAGCAGAAGGGTTGAACATTACCAAAAGCTCCCGAGAGTTTGGAAATTTATCAAGCAAAAACCTAAAGCCAAAAGAATAGTTGAATATGGTGTCAATCGCAAAATATAAATTTTAAAATATAAATTTCATATTTCTTACCTCATATAGGCAACAACAGGATTCACATCTAGCCATGCCATCCTACATAACTCCTGCAGAACGATTTTAGAAAGATAACAATTTGGAGTAAAGGTTCCGAACATTCCTTCCAATGGTATTTTAAGATGAGGGTCGGTATCCTTAATGCTTTCTACCATCTCTCCAAAAGTGTCAATTAACTCCCTACTACAGCCAGCAACCTTCAAAGGTTGAACACTGTCAGATTAAATTGGAATTTTTTTCAACAATTTCATAAAAGATATTGACACTAGCATTAAATAATATTACCTGAAGACCACCAACAATAAACTCTTTGGGCCAAGCTACTAAAGACCCAATTGCATCTTGAACAACTTCCATTTCTCCATCAACTGGCACGGGAAGGCTCACAGTAGGTTGAAGGGCTTTCATAATTGAAACCCTGACATTATGTTCCCCTAATTCAACATTATGAATTTTCTCATTTGGTCCACATCCTTCAAAGACAATTCCCTCGGCCACAATATTTTCTTTTGCGCCCACTGCTAGCTTGCATTTGGTTCCCTAAACAAAATAAGAAACAGTTATTTCTCGATATAATTACTACATGTTATAATTAAGTTGTTGAATAAAGATTATGTATTGAATATATGTAATTATCATGCCAATGTCTGATGTAGGATATGTTATGAATTTTTGCTCGCTTAACTTTGTATTCTGTTTCATCTTTTCAAAGAAGATAGAAAAGCATGTTAGAATAAACATATTAGACAACCTTCTTAGGAGACATTAACTTTGTATTAACTAACTGTAATAATCATTACCTTAGAACCATATGATGGACTCTTGTTTCCAGGAGACTCGCGTTTCTTAGGAGACATTATATATTTCCTATTACCACTTCCTTTGGTATTGGAAGCAACCTTCTCAGAGGTTTGTGAAGCTGCTTGGGCTTGAAATTCTTTGAGCATGGTCTCCAATTCTTGTCTCCGTCGACGCTCCTCTTCCAATTGGGACTTGAGTAGTTCATTTTGTTTTTTCATTCCCCGTTTTGGAAGCTTGAAGTAGGTCGTTGGTGTCGGACCTAATCCCAAACCCCGAATACGTCCCGAATGCTCGGGAGTGCCCAACGCCAAGGTTAGAATGTCCGTAGCTCCATCGGTCACCAAACTCCCATCTTCCTTTTGTTTGGTGTATTCCTCCTATAACAAGTACAATGTTTTAGAAATATAAGCATGTTGATAAGAAGGATTCCTCTTAATAGACTGGACGATATATACTCACCACTTTCATAGCTACGTCCTTGGTCCCATCGTCAGTAAATGTACCGGCCTTAGTAACTCGTGCCTTTGTCCAAAAAAAACTTCTGTCATCTACATATTTTTCTCCCAACTGTCGTCGCTGTTTTGAAAGAAAAAAACCATGTTATCAGAGACATTGCTCCACATGTAAATCATGTTAACTGATATACACATATGCATTACCAGCTCCTCTTTAAGACCGGCATATCCCTTCCTGCTTAAACGATGAGAAAACTTGGCCTTGGCTCTCCGTGCACTTTGCTCCTTGCTCATTTTCTTATGATTACAACACATGAAGGTAGAGAAGAAATAAGATATATATATAATAGGGACCTAGTCATCCTTGTTATGCATAAAAAAATAATTTTGACAAGTTAACCTTAAAACTTGCAGACAGCCTGCTTTTGACGAATTCCTCCCACACAGATTGTTTCAAGATCCCCGAGTACTTTGGTGGAGGGTGCTTGAGAAGCTCACGATTGCCCTCATTCGGATAAATCCAATGCTTGGTGAGTTGACCTTTGAATGCCCTCCAACTCCGAGCCATGGATGCTAACACAAAGGCTTGGCTATTTGGATCCAAGTCAAATTTGGCCTACAACAGAAAATAAATATTCAGCATCTATACATGAGTGCATAACATAGTGCATAACATGTAAAGCATTCCACTCTGAATACGTTCAGACTTGAATTCAAGCATTCAATGGTGCAGTGAACAAGTGAATTCAAGTCTGAACTTAGTTCACTTATCTGAACTTATGTGCCGGCAATGCATATATGGTATGTAGATAGGTTTGGGTGTCTCAACATCGTTAACATCCTAAGGAAAATCAGTAGACTGTCTCTGTAACACACATGGCATACAATCATAAATTCTCAGTAACACACATGTTGAGCCTACAAATCAATTTAAAACATGGCATACAAAGGAACATTCAAACTGAAATTCTCAGGGACACACATTATTTTTACCTGAATAGCAGTCCATAAGCTCTTTTTAACTGATTCTGGCACTTTATGCCAATTTGGATAAGTTATTTTTACTAAGGACTTTACTGTGACGTCGCAGTAAGTTGCCAAACTAATTTTTCCTTCACCAATTGGTTGCCCAATATCGTTATAAATGATCTTTATCCTCTCTTCATCATCTTTGATTTTGCTGACTTTTTTTGATTTTGATGCCCCTCTACCTTTTCTCCGGCTACAAGTTTGTTCTCCGGAATCCTCACATTGCTGTGTAGCCTGCAACAAATAAAATCTGAGATTGAACTAACAAAATAAAATGACTCAAAATGTGCTTGCAACAAATAAAATCTGAGTGTATGTTATGGTGTGGGATGTGTGGATAGTTTTGATGTAACAAAGTCTCAGTTTAGCAACACATAATGTGTTTCATGCTATGTGAAGTTGAACTTGTAAGCAATGGATTTAACACCCTTCCACACTTTATTTTCTAGAAATCATGGACACAGGCCATATATATACATCAAAACTATACATCAAAACTATCCACACATCCCACTTTAGCTATCATTCCACACTATAAAATGTGCTTGAAAACTGAGATTGAACTAACAAAGTCTGAGATTAAGAATAAAATGTGCTTGAAATAGCATGAAACATAAAATGTCTGAGATATAAGTAACAAAATCTGAGGTTTGATATAAGTAACATAAAATGTCTGAAACATAAAATACACCCATTCTCAGGTTTGATATAAGAAACATAAAATGTCTGAAACATAAAATACACCCATTCTCAAGAAGATTTGGACTGTGCAATCCAAGTTCCCTCGCAATCTTCACGTAAATAGGTCGAGGGTAATTCATCAACAACATCAAATGAGTCAAAATCCGGTACTTTATTGCAAGTTTCAACTGAATCAAAACAATCGATTCCCTCGTCGTCATTGTCTTCATCATAGTAAGTCCTTTGCGGAGCCGATAAAACGATTGACCAATTTTCATCCAATTGATCAGGAACATAAAATACTTGCTTTACTTGAGAGGGCAAAACAAAAGAGTCAGACTTGTGGCCAACTCTACCAAGCTCGACCAATATAAAACCAAGTTCATCCACCTTAACACTATTCTTGCTGTCAACCCAATCACACTTGAAGACGGGAATCTGGAAGGAGAAATAGTCAAGCAACCAAATCTCTTTGATGACACCGTAAAATGTCATATCTGAGATGATGGGATTGTTGTCCTTTGTGCTAGCAACTTGAAAAGTCTTTGCCACTAGAGTCACTCCACTGTTTTGCTTGACTCGTACGTCGTCACGATCTTTCGTTTGATAGTGACACCCATTAATTGCATAACCTGGGAACTTAGTCACGTGATGTCGAGGCCCTTGAGCTATCCATTTTAATTCATCAGAGACATTGCTAGTTGGGTCTTCTACCGCAGCATCAACCTGTCATTTGTTTTCCTAAGTTCAATATTTTATTTTCACTAATTAGAACATAAAATATAGTAGCTTAATCAATACCCTTGATCGTAACCAACTAATAAAGCTGCGATTGTGCTCATCTTCTAACCATTTTGCACTTTTCACTCTACGAGGGTGCAACTTTTTCAAGTAAGCCTCGTGCTCCCTATCAAGTCATAAGTAGAATTTTGTTAATTACAAAGCGAAACATAAAAAAAGATGTGTTTGGTCCAAAGATAAAACTAAGTAAAGAGTAATATAGACATCCTTACTCGATATAAGGTTGAACATCATTTGTGTTGTGCAACACATAAAGATGTGCTTGGTCCAAAGATAAGCGGTCAACTTCACAGATATTTCCTTTTCCTATAGGTTTTTCCTCATTCTTCGTAGAAGGAACTCCAATGGCGGGTTGTTCTTCTAGATATTCTGAACAAAACTCAATGGCTTCCTCTGCGATATAGCATTGTGCAATACACCCTTCAGGACGATTCTTATTTCTCACATAACCCTTTATCACACCCATAAACCTATAATGAACAAATGATAAAGATAAAAATGATTACACAAACATCAATCATGTTACTACATAATGAAAATCAAAGTTCAGACTAGACCAAACCAACCTCTCTGGTGGGTACATCCATCGGAAGAAAACCGGACCGCCAAGTTCGACCTCCCTGACAAGGTGCACCATTAGATGTACCATTATGTCAAAGAATGATGGTGGAAAATATTTTTCCAATAAGCACAATATGATCACAAGATTATTTGGGATATCTTGCAATTTTTGTACATTCACGACTTTGGCACAAAGGGCATTAAAGAAGAAACATACTCGTATAATAGCACATCTCACATGCTTTGGCAACACACCACGTATTGCAACAGGAAGTAGTTGTTGCATTAGAACATGACAATCATGGGATTTGAGACCATATAACTTTAGATCTTCCATTGAGACATTACATCTAAATTTGAAGAGTAACCATCTGGGACCTTAAGGTCATGCAAAGTTTGACACACTATTCTTTTCTCTTGCCTCGATAAAGAATAACATGCAGCTGGAAGATAAATCCCATTTTTCTTATTATGAGGTGCCAATTCTTTCCTTAAGCCCATCTCTACAAGATCTTTGCGACTATTGATCCCATCTTTTGTTTTTCCAGGAATATTTAATAGGGTCCCAATGATACTATCGCAGACATTCTTCTCAATGTGCATGACATCCAAGTTATGTCTAATAGGAAGATATCTCCAATACTCTAGCTCAAAAAAAATGGATTTCTTCTTCCAACAACTTGTAACTTTGTCTTTTTGTACTTCTTTTTTCCTCTTCTTTGGTGTCAACTTCTTTTGCACTTCTGCTTCCTTCTTCTTCTTTGAAGTCTTCTTCTATGATATCTTTTTCTGGAACATCTTCTTTTTCCCCCAAGAAACCGGAATCCCTGCAACCTTCATTAATAATTGTTCCCCACTTAATGGTTCAGGATGAGTTCCAAACTCTTTGTCACCATTAAATGCCTTTCTTTGTGATCGAAAAGAATGGTTTTGCGGCAAATACCTTCTGTGACCAGTATAAATATTCTTGTTGCAATGTTTCAATCTATCTGAATAAGTATTTTCGTTGCATATTGGACAAGCAAAATATCCTTTCACACAACAACCAGACAAGTTGCCATATGCAGGAAAATCGTTAACAGTCCATAACAATACAGTTCTCAATGTAAAAGATTCTTGCCGATAGGCGTCGTAAGTCACAACTCCATCCTTCCACAGCAACTGGAGATCCTCAATCAATGGTGCTAAGTAAACATCTATGTCATTTCCAGGTTGTTGGGGGCCTGATATCAACAATGTCAACAATGTGAACTTTCTCTTCATACACAACCAAGGTGGTAAATTATAAATATTTAGCATTACAGGCCAACAACTGTACCTACTACTGAGTGAACTAAATGGATTAATCCCATCGGCTGAAAGAGAGAGTCGAAGGTTTCTTGCTTCTGCTGCAAACTCTGGAAATTTATCATCAATTGTCTTCCACGTAGGTGAATCTGCGGGATGACGCAATTGGCCATCAACTTCCCTTCCGTCTACATGCCATGTCAAATTCTTTGATGTTTGTACCGATCGAAACCACCTTTTAAAGCGTAAAATAGGTGGAAAGTAACATAGAACTTTAGCTGGGATGCCCTTCTTTTGCTCTTCCTGACTTTGTTCAGACATATTCTTCTTTACCTTATATCTCGACGTTCCATACGTAGGACATGAGATTGCATTTTCATAATCTTTTCTATAGAGTATGCAATCATTCGGACATGCATGTATTCTCTTATATCCCATTCCAAATATTGAGAAGCAACGCTTAGCCTCCCTAGTACTTACAGGCAATTCATTTTCTCCCGGAAGCATGTCGGCGAACAATGTTAACACATCTGAAAAGCTTTTATCACTCCAACCACTCTTGGCCTTGATACTAAAGAGCTTCACTATCGCAGATAGCTTCGTATACTTTTTACAACCATTATACAATGGTTTCTTAGCATCATCAAGCAATGAATTAAAGTTATCTTCATCATCTCCTTCAATGTCGTTCCTTTTTAATGCATGGAACATCTCTAGTGTATCTGCCACATCATTTAAAGTATCCATATCATAGTCCTTATAAATAGACGCACATGTATCCTCACACACTTCATTAGGATCAACTTCCCCATGCCATATCCATATAGTATACCTTGGATCGATACCAACTGTCGTCAAATGAAATTTTACATCTTCTAAACTCATACTATAGAGATTCTCGCACTCATTACATGGACATCTAACGAAGTCGAGATCATCCCCACTAGCTTTAACATGCTCCATAAATTCATCAACTCCGGCTCTATATTCTTCCGATAATAGGTGCTTTGTCATCCATGATCTATTCCTCTGTATAATAAAGCAAAACAACGATTAAGTGCTTTGTCATCCATGAGAGTGTGAGGATCAACATGAGGGGAACAATTTGTTCTCAGAATTTAGAATGAGGTGACAGTGAATATATGTGTGTGTGAATCATGAGTGCTTGTGTGTGTGTCGAAGGGCTGAACAGTGTAGGCATGTGTGTGTTAGTGAGTGTGTGAGTGACAGAAAATGTGAGAGTGTGTGGGGAAACATGTGTGCAGGAAGGTATAAAGCAGGGTGAGGAAGTCTGTGTAAACAGCCTCAGTTATTAGAGTATATAACCCAGAATTCAGCCCAATGCAGTTCTCAGGATTTAGGAAAAATGACAGCTCACATTAGGTTATGTATATCATGTGAGTGTGCAATAGCCCAATTCAAATTTCTTTATAACCTGTGTTCAATAGCCCAATTCAAATATATCATGTGAGTGTGAAATCCCTCGAACCTGAGATTAAAACATAGGGAGTGTTTGATTGTACCAAACCTTGAAGGGTTGGTGCACATGGATACAGTAGGAAATACCTTCAAGATTATCCTATCCCACATTAGGGGCAACCTAGTATCAGTGGGCACCTGGTTTAACACCAACTACATGGCTTAGTTTTGAATATCAGATATAAACAAGCCTTGGTACCTCTTGATGCAGGTAACCCGAGTCGTTGATAACTCGTTCAATATTGGAACAGAGAACTGTAGATAACAGTAGGTATCATAGGATATGCCAATACCCATATGGCATAGGCAGAGTGCCATGATCAACCTACCGGGTATAGGGGTCCAAGGGATTGCAGGAAACAATATCGAGTACTGGGATGTAGAGGTTGTACCAGGGATGCTCTGAGTCTATATGTAGGAAATTGTGCACTTCATTGCTTGATCATATTAGTTCTGTAGTTGAATTTTTTCCCGAGACGGCAATATGATTACCCTGAAGTTCAAGCTCAATGTAATTGTACGACTGACCTTGCATATATACAAAGTAGAACCTTATTCTTCTAGTGATATCATTGCTTCCAGATTTCAACTGATATCTCATTGATGTATTATGTCTATATACTTGTGTATCATGTGAGTGTCGATGAATTAAATGGGAAATCAGTGAACTAATTCTCAGGTTATGTGTTGTACTTGAATCCCAAAATCAGGTTTTATATGAGATGAATTCTGGAATCAACCATTATATGAATCATCTACATAACTACAAAAGAGGGTCAAATAAACCTAAAAAAAAAGTTGGTCAACGCTCACATCCAACATGACCGATATCATTTAATCTAAAGATGTACAGTCAAACAATTGCATATATTGATGTCAAAGATCCATCCCACTCTCGATGCATGAGCAACGTGCACACTGTAAAAATAAATTGTATTGCCTGGAGTATTTTAATCTAAAAAGAACAGGACTTGATTTAAAGACAATATGACATGGCACATACACAGACACGGTACCGATTTCTGCGTGACCTGGAGTAATTTCGAGTGTAAAAATGCCGTGTTCAACATGTGTCATACACGACGTTACAGGGACATTGATCTCTTTCTTGTCCATGATTTCTAGAAAATAGGGCAATTGAAAAGAACATGTCTCCATGAACCAAAACAAACCTTGCTACCCGAACGTGTCTCCATGAAGTTGAACTTGTAAGCAATGGAATTAACACCCTTCCACACTGCAAGAACCAACAAAGAAAGAAACAAGAAGATGAACCAATGCGCGGACGAAGAAAATGCATCACAAATTAGTAAAAAAAAGAAAATTCTTTCAAAGATTTCCAAACATGCATTCAAAGATATTTCAGCCATCTTTCGAAAACTAGGAAATAGAAACTAGGTCAAAATTAGGGCATTTTACTAAAATCAAGTCGAGGCATTAGGGCATTTTACTAAAATCAAATCGAGGCAGAAATTAGGGCACAAAATAAGAAAAAAAATTAGGACAAACCTTGGGGAGTTGATCGGGCTGAGGGGAGTTGGGGCGCGGCGAGAGGGGAGCGGGCTGAGGGGAGTTGATCGGGAGCGCCGGAGCGGGCTGAGAGTAGTTGATCGGGAGCGCCGGAGCGCCAGAGAGGGCGGAAGGGAGTTGGGGAGCGACGGGAGAGAGAGAAGGAGAAAGAGAGTAAGTGCGGGAGAAGGGGGCTTTTCGACTTAAGTGCGGGAGTAAGTGCGGGAGAGTCGAAATTTCGACTTAAAATTTGTGTTTTTTCCATAACGCTCGTACCACTTAGAGACATTCAATAACGCTTTTATATATAACCGTCATAGATTACAGTCTGGCTGAAATTTAATGACGCTTCTTTATCAGCCGTCATTAAAACCCCATATCAAGCGTCATTAAAGGGTATTTTTGTTGTAGTGATTACATTATCTCAAAATAGGGTATCCAAATACATATATTTATAACTACTACTTAAATAAATCCTCAAAACAAGTAACTACTTTGGCTTCAACTTGAGCACATCAAAACTGTCAACATCACGTGTAGCAAATACCACCACTGCAATAATAGTTGCATCTTTATGTGCACCTGAGAAAGAAAATTAATACTAGTTAGCTACAATTCCACCATGCATCTATAACAAGTATTATCAACACATTAAGATAACACCAACTTACAAATTTGAAAATAGAGAGAGCTCTATGAGCTAATCTTCAAAAACTTCAATGACTAAGGCATTAAAAACGATATATCAATGGTTCATGCTTTAAACCTCATCTTCTTAAATTTTAGTTTAACTAAAGGTAGAATTAGAACTACTAATTTTTTTTTCTTAAGTTTGAACAATCAAATTTATTGGATACTTAACCACAAAAGAATTAATAATCACTACAGCTAAATTCTTTCCAGAAAAGATGTTAGCTTAGGAGAAAACTTACTAACTGTTCCAGAAGTTAAGCTACACATACTTAGAGAGAAGTAAAATACTTACCGGTAGAGCCATCTTCTTCAATGTACTCATTGCCAAAGAGTGAAATGATTCATATTCAAGAAACTATTTGATACTATGACAAACTATTTACCAATCTGGAAGAAGCCAAAATGCTTGCTAATACTTGTTTCATATCAGAAAAAGCTTTATCTATTGAACTTCAAGTATCATGTTGATCTCAGGATTAAGTTCTCTTCCAGTAGAGGGTTTAATCCTTTCTTCCCTAGAGAGGTTATCTAATAATGAACACTGCTTAATGTTTCTACAATGTTTGATTTATTATAACTCTTGCTCTCTGAGAATGTCAAACAATTTTGGTCTAGGCTCTAATTAATGAGTATTTTGCAACTTGTCAATAAGTAATGCTTGTAAGGTATTAGAACCAATGGGATGCTCTGATGTTATAGAACCTGCATGTTCTTAAGATCTATGTAATGAATTTGCCATAGTGATTCAGTTTTTCAATGTTATTTTGTTGCTTCTAATTGTTGCCATTTTTCGCAGCTCCTATCTGGTTTCTTCAACTAGATGCAATGGCCATTGTTAAGCATTTTCCTTAATATCAGAGATGACTCATGAGTGAATGTTGGAGCAAGACTGGACTGCTGGCTATACTGGAAGCCTGCAAACAGCTGGAAGCAGTAAACCTGACAAGCTTTATTAGGACATTCAAGTATGAGATTGTTAAGTTGGATTAATACTATAGGGTCTATTATGCTGATGTGAACTAGACAGGTATGAGTTACAAGGACAAACAGAGGAGAGTGGAATATGTTTTATCGGTCAGGCGACAAGAAGAGGAGATTAGAAGAGAGACAAGGGCGGTCCAGATGGGCAAGGTTTAGAAGGAAATCAAAACAAAGAAGACATGCATGGAGTTCCTACTTTCCTCCCCCTTTCCACCCCAAAATCCAACAGCTGAACAACATATGTGTTGTCTCTTTCTTATATTCATTTTTCATGGTATAATTGATTTTTTTGGATGCTTTCTCTTTGTTAGATATTATACAGTGTTTTCAGCTGTTAGTTGAACTTGGAATATGATAAAATCGCACCTGTTACTAGTAATATGTATGTCTGATACAGTTTTACTTTAAAAAGAAATTAGCTTATTAATGAACATTTTCGTGCTGTGAAAATTTCAAATGGCGTATATTCCAATTAAAAATTATAATATGTATTATGGACAAGAAAATATCGGACGTCCAAGGTATGTATAAAAAACATATGGTATTCCTATTTTTGCCCTCAAGCCTCAGCATTAACAACAGCCTGACCAGTTAGCAAGTCGACCCTGGGAAAATAGGTTCCAATTAGAAAATAAAGATTAATTAATGACAACCCATTAAAAGTTGGCGCCAGACATTCTATCAAATTAGTTGAACATAAGTCACTTAAATAGGTACATTTTAAAGCTTGTGATGTCTTAACATAAGCCACTTAAATAAGTGAAACATATCAAAGAACACAAATGAAGATTATACCTCAACGCCATGAAGAAGCGCATCCTTGGAAATAAATCCTGGCAGCTGATAATTTTCAGCATTTCCATGCAAAAAGAAACAACATAAATATCTCAAACGAGAAAGTATTTGTCTACAATATTTTGTATAGAAGTATGGAGAGGGAAATAAACCTCTTTGTCGAACATTATTATTGAACGTTGTAAAGCTTGTGTTATGGGAGAAGAGAACAACTCATGGAGGTTTGAAGCTTGAACCCCTAGTCGGTAGCTTGACGGTGGCAGAGATGTCACTGAGATATATCAATAAAGTTAACATAAACATAGAAAAAAGACAAGATTAGAAGCAGTTGATATCATGATCGAAGACTCGTGAGTGTTATTGTAGTCTAATAATGCAGCAACACGGTCATATTTTTCGTGAGGAAGAGGAATCAGCATGGAGTTGCAGCATATCTGAGATGCCAAATTATTGCTCTATTTTGTGAAGACAAGGCCTACCTGACAATTTGTTATCAAGAAAATCAGTGACAGTCTGTGCAGGGACAACAAAATTCCCTCTCCCCATTGTAGCAGCTCTTCCTTTCGGTCGCGGCGGAGGTGGCCTTCGGGGTCGCATGGGGAATAAAAGGGTTTTTAATTTATTCAAAATTAGGGTTAAGGTTTTAGAGTTGGGGGAAAGGAAGGAGAAGAAGAGGAGAGGAGGGTGTAAGGAAGAGGAACTGACCCATGAGGACTTCAGATCCGAGGCCGGCGTCGGAACCGATGAAGCGGCGGAGGTTGCGGACCCACGACATCGACGACGTCGGAGGAAGGAGAGGGAGAGCGCGGAGAAGAGGACGAGCAGAACCCTAACGCTCCTCCTTTGCGTTCTTGTCGATCGCGTGTGCGATGGCCTCGAGCTTGTCCTGGAGGGCGACGAGGAGCGTGAGGCCCTCCTCGAAGATTTTGGATCTAGGGTTAGGGTTTTGGAGTTGGGGGAGAGGAGGGAGAAGAAAGGAGAAGGAGAAGACCAGAATGTTTTGGGGGAGAGACGGGCTATAGCAAGGATTTTGCCAACAATTAAACTTAAAAAATATTACAAGTTTGCCACCGCTCTAAATTATTAATAACGCTTTGTTTTATAAACGTTATAAAAAGCCCAGAATTAGCCTAAACCGTCATAGAAAAAAGGTATTTCGAACTTTGATGACGCTTCTTTATCAGCCGTCATGAAATCCACTTATCAAGCGTCATTAATAGGTCTTTTTGTTGTAGTGGTCCTCTCATTTCATTTCACACTTGCCTTTTTTCCCCAAATTTAGTTCTTCCCCAAAACTTGAGAGCTTCCCTCTAGGTTTTGATTCCCCAAACCAATCCAAATCCCTCCATTCTTCTTCCAATCTTCCATCATTTCTTGTCATTCAACCAAGGAGGAGGTGCTAGCAAGGATTGGAAGCAAGGAGCTAGAAGGGTGTCCATTTTGGATGAGCTTTCGTGTCGGAATCGTGTCATTTGAGTCTATCATTGGGATCCCACTTCCAATAGGTATAACCATCCCTCTATTTTACTTTTCATTGCATTTTAGTTAGTTTTGCATCCATAGGAACCACCCCCATGTATGTACCATCCTTAGGTTTGATTTTAAGACACTTTGGAGTCCTCATTTGGAAGTTAGGATGGTTTTTGTGGCTCCCACGAAAAAATTCCGATAGTGGCCCACCAAGTGTTTGTAGGAATGCTCCATAGGCTATTTTGTCTTCAAATGTCAGTTTTAAATGTGTCGGAGAGTAGGTTGGTCATGGTTAGGATGGTTAAAGTGAGTTTCATGTGTATGCCCATGGTTAAATCCAAGTGGTTGAGCCTACAAGTCTAATTTTGGCCTCTACATGTCAATTTTAAATTATTTAATAAGTGGACTGTTATATATATATTATATATATATATATATATATATATATATATATATATATATATATATATTATATATATATATATATATATATATATATTTTATTTTTTTATTTTTATATATATATATATATATATATATATATATATATATATATATATATATATATATATATATATATATATATATATATATATATATATATATATATATATATATATATATATATAACAGCCCACTTAAAATATATATAACAGTTATATATATATATATATATATATATATATATATATATATATATATATATATATATATATATATATATATATATATATATATATATATATATATATATATAATATATATATATTTTAAGTGGACTGTTTTATATATATATATATATATATATATATATATATATATATATATATATATATATATATATATATATATATATATATATATATATAACTGTTATATATATTTTAAGTGGACTGTTATATATATATATATATATATATATATATATATATATATATATATATATATATATATATATATATGCGTGTGTGTGTCTTTGAGAGTATTAGTGTGTGGGTTGTATTTGAGTGTTAGAATATGTGTTTATATGTGTGTGTTTGTAGGAGGGATATATGATAGATATTATAGGTAGATAGTGAATATATATATATATATATATATATATATATATATATATATATATATATATATATATATATATATATATATATATATTTATATATATATTTATATATATATATATATATAAATATATATATAAATATATATATATATATATATATATATATATATATATATATATATATATATATATATATATATATATATAGAGGGGAGTATAGAGGGAGTGAAGAGTGGACGGTAGAGAGAAGAAAGGGGGAAAGAGGCTGCTGCCCCTTGGCAGCAGCAACAGCAGCAGATAGCTGCTGTTTCCAGCAGCAAATTGCTGCTGTCATGGACAACATCAGCAGCAGTCCCCACAGGGGATGAATCCATCAACAGCAGCAGCTGCAGTTACAAAGCCCCTATTTTGACATACATAACAGTCCACATTTCCAACTCCAATTCAGTCCCATTTTGATCCACATTCAGTCCATCATTCACCCCCATTTGATCTTTATTTCCAGCTCCCTATATCAGTCCATATCAGTCCATTTGATCCCCATTTCAGCTATAAAATAGTCCACGTAATCAGTCCTTATTTCAGCATACATTCAGTCTATGCACAGCCCATAACAGTCCATGTTTCACCATCAATATCACTCTATTTCAGTCCCATATCATTACATTTCAGTCCCCTCATTCAGTATAACATATTAGTCCCATTTGATCTCTATTTCAGGTTCATAACAGTCCACAAATTCAGCATCCATTCAGTCCCATTCACTCTCATATCCAGTCCAAATTCACAGTCCATCTCATCTACATTTCACTATCCATTCACATCCTTCATACTACCAATTCACTCCCTTTCATCCTCCACTTTACTTCTTTCATTCACACTCTTGTTTTCCTATTTTGAATTTGTGTGAGTGAGTGTCTATGAGAGGTTAAATAGGAAGTTAGTATGTTAGTAAGGTAATAGGATGTAATATGTTAGAGGATATTGGTAAGATAGGATAATTGGTTAGTAAGGTATGTTAGATATTAGAGAGTAAGTTAGATACCAAGATATGGTTATATGTTAGAGTGTGAGAGCTAGCTTGTTAGAGTTAGTATTAGTATAGATTTAGAGTTATAGTTGAGATGGTATCGTAGGATACCAAGTTGGTATCATAACGTAAATAGAATTTACCATATTTCAAGATAAGGTATTAAGATACCTTCAAGATACCAAGGTAAGGTATCAAGATACCAAGATATGGTATCGAGATACGAGTGTAAGGTGTTGCAATACCTTAGCAAGGTATTGGGGTTGCTTTAGGGTAAGGGCAAGGTAAAATATAAGTTTAAGGTTAGTAGTTAAGGCAAATTACCTATGTTAAGGTAATGGACCTAAACTAAGATATTGGTATCGGGATACCAATTCGACCAAGATATGGGATGTCTTGGTTGGTAAATGTCAGGAATAGTATGGTTAGGCTAGTTTTGACCTCGGTTGACCAATTTTGACTGTTTTGACCAAAAGTTAACTTTCAGTCAACGCTTGGCCTAGAAATGACTAGAACTTGACCGGAGTTGACTAGTTGACCAAAAGTCAACTATTAGTCAACATTAGCCTAGTTTGACCTAGAGTTGACTGGAGTTGACCAGAGTTGACCAGTTGACCAGAAGTCAACTGTAAGTCGACCCTTGATCCAGTTTGAACTAGTTTGACCTATATTGACGTAGTTTGATTTCATGTGACCTAGTATGACCTAGTGTGACTTAGTACGACTTAGTATGACTTAGATTGATTTAGTATGACCTAGTTTGATCTAGTTTGACCTAATGTGACCTACTGTGACTTGGTGTGACTTAGTTTGACGGAGTTTGACCTAGATTTGCATAGCCTACACTAGAAAATCATACCTAAAACTGTTAAACCCTAATTAATTTATGATATCTCATCTTTAGGTCTGTGACATCACTCTGAGCATCTATTCTCACTGTCAGCTCAGGACCACAGGCGAGTACATTCTCTGATAGTCCTTTCATTTACTTGATGATTACTGTATTTCAGTTCTAGTTCGTTCTATTTGATGTCTACAATGATTCTTGCCATGATGGTTCACGGATTGGTATTGTTATTGGATCTTCAGTCATGAGATGTTACCGTCACTCATCGCGATGGTATCGAATACTGCTCTTGTTGGTATTGGATAACATTGGATATTATTGGTATCGAATACTGTTTTCGTTGGTATTGGATAATATTGGATAAATATTGGTTAACATTGGCTAGTAACGTATCATGGTTGGATCCATCGTATCAGTTGGGGCGGGGGTAATACTAGTTAGATATATGATCAAGAACTATCGGCTAATAATGTAAATCATCGGCTACTAGCTAAGCATACATTGCACGTATGTTTGAGCTAGCTTTTCTTAGTGTAAATTATTGAATATCCCAGGTCGATCACATATCCAACTGGTATTCAAAAACACATTGTCTATTATAGCTTTATACATTCAGTTCACCATTACATTGTTCAATCTTGACATAGTAGTTCTTTTTATTTACTTGTTCCCACAGATTTCTGTCTATCTTACCATGTTCATAAATATAACTGTTTTATAGTCCTTGTCATTTACTTGGAATTTTTAGATGAGATGTGCTCGTTCCATCCTGACTGGATATGTTGACAAATATTACAGATAATATAGACGACTATCCTACTTTCTACAGGGCCTACGAGGGTGGTACGCAGGAGCCTGAGGAGGATCTAGCTTAGTAGAGAGTGCCTAGTATAGTATAGTATTTATAGTTTTTAGTTTGTATCGGATTGTTCTGAATATTAGTTGAGACTTATTTATATTCAGGACTTGCACTTATTTGTGTTGGACATCTATATTGTGTGTTGTGATAACTCTACTATTTATTTCAATTTCTTTTTTTTATCTGATTCCATATCGTGCTCTATCTTCCTTAGATAAATGATTGAGATTATATAGTTGAGATGTCATATTATACCTCTGTGCGGAGATGACAAGTTATATACTTTATACTGTTAGTTGATAGATGTTATAGATGACCTATACAGTGTTCTACCGTCGACACTGCGGCGTAGGCTGGATGTACCCACGTTCTCGTACCCCTAATCGGGGTGCGGGTCGTGACACATTTTTATGGTGGCCCATGTAGGTCAGAGTCGCAACTAGTACGATTTCGTAGTGGTGCTCGACTTAGAGTGCTGCTATGAGCCTGCTCTTAGGATATAGGTTATAGGCTATATAGAGAGTTACTCAATCACATATTAGAAAAATTTCGATCTTTCGATTATCATGACAACTCTTCTTGCATTCCGGATTTGATTGTCCTTCTTTGATAATATCTTATCTTGTGCCATATTGATCTTTTGCTCGAATCTGTCTACAGGATGACATTGACTCGAGCTCAGGCAGCTGGATCCAGTGCAGTACCGGAGAGGTCCGATCCATCGCGACCTATTCCTCTAGATGAGGTCCCGGAGATTGTCCCTATTGTTCCTACCATCCAGGTGGGAGAGGCAGCAGCACCTGGGGTCTTCCTCCGCAGAATCAGAGGCCTACTATCGTTGTGCCAGAGACTCTTCCACCTCCACCCGCGCTTCCGATCGACGCCATTCAGATGTTCGCGTTCCTCCAGCAGATGATGGAGGCACAGCGAGCACAGGCTAAGGCATCGTAGCGCCAGTCTGAGGTACTGAGTCAGAGCATGGAGAATGCTCATCAGTTGTCACTTACAGCTGTTGAGAGAAGGACAGAAGCTCTGGTTCAGGGTGCTCCTGCCCAGGAGCAGCAGGCAAAGCAGGGTTCTATCAAGGACTTCAAAAAGATGGTCCTTCGGAAGTTCAAGGGAACTGAGGGCATCCTTTATGCCGATACAGGATGTTGAGCGGAGCTTAGAGCTAGCAGAGCTTCTGAGGAGGTTGTGGGTGTCAGTTGCGACGAGTCAGTTCTTTGATATCGTCTTGACATGGTACCGCACGGATCCTCGTACGTCAGTCAGAGGTTGACCTGGA